>JANHFL010007014.1:0-20270 GCA_032468155.1 Oxyrhabdium leporinum | reverse complement strand
AATAAAAATAACAAGGCTGAACTGATCTTCACATACCTATAAGGAATCCAGCTGCTTCTCTCTGCTTCTGAAACTGCAGCTGCCTAATGCAGCTGGAAACGGCAGGAGGTGGGGTTGCACGGGGCGGGGCCAGCCAGGAGTGGGATTTGGGGGTTTGCCAAACTGCACAGAATCTTAGATAGAAGATTGCTTGAACCCTTGTGAACCCCCAGCAGCCCACCCCTGAATGAAAGTGAATGTAAGCAATGACAATATTGTCTATAATTCCTTCAACATAATCTGTAAAAACACAGTGAATTGGAATGCTGCCTACTAACACAAGCTATAAAGCTGATAGTATTTTTTTTTCTTTACTGATTTGCAGGTCATAAATATTAAACTAGCTTTCACAGTGTCTGGAGGATTACAGGAGTTGAAGTCCAACATTCTGAAAGAGACTAGATTGAAAAAGCAGAATCAAAGGACACAAACAATGGTAAATTGGTAAAAAAAAATGTGAGAGAATACATTGTGTGAGTTCATAGCAGAGTCATTCTCAATAGCAAGGTGGCATATAAATTTAATAAATAAATATTATATAAATATATACACAAACACATTTACAATAACAAGCAACTGACTTCCTTCAGGTAAAATAAATGCCCCTTCTATTATACATTTATAACTGTTACAAAGGAAACAATGATGGACTTTATTTTTGCTATTATATGGTCATTGGTTCGGATTCTCCTCATCACTGAACATTGAAGAAAGAAGACCTGAAAGACAGCAAACTACATTTATGCATGACTTTAGAGAAGCTTGGAATATGGATTCCCACTTCAGAACATTTCCCCAGCCTATGATAATAGGGAAGGACAGAATCTGCCAGGCTGTACAATAGAAGATAGGGCCAGGCAATCTGACTATGCTTTTTCTTCATGTAGTCATAGTCAAATAGTTGGAGATAGCTACTTATGGATTAAATTATGAGACTTATGACTCATGTTTAGGGAAACACCATTCTCCTAAAAGTCTCCCTGTCTTCGGGGGGGGGGGGGGAAATCAACATATGGAGAGAAATAGGCTAATTTTTGTTTTTAGGCTCAAAATTTCCAAAAGGAGTTTATTTTGACATTTATTGAGGAAGGCTTTGAATAAATATCTCTTCATCTACAAAGTGAAAGAAGAGAATCCCAGAAAAGTTTTAGCACTTGATGGTCTAAACAACCAATAGAATAAGTTTTATTATCCAACATAGCAAAAATTAATGAGTAAATAAGATGTAATATACTTATTGAAACTTCTGCAATGAAACCAATTTCTCAAGTGTGAAAAACTTGCAGGCCTGCACTGAAATGCCTCAAGCTCTTATTTGATTTTTGTTTTGTTTTCTGTTGGATTTTTGTTGGTTTTTTTGTTGGTGAAATGTAGCACAAATGAGCTTTCTGGTTTACCAGGCAACTGGACTCATTTATGGAATTTTGATTAAGCAAAAAAAGAAGTACGAGATGGGAAAAGTGTTAATCAGCATCCATTGTCATTCTCTCTGAGCTTATAAAATATCAAAGCAAATGTGTGTGTGTGTATTACACTTACATTAGAAAGGGAATACTACATGATGTGATTAAATCAATGCTGCTGCACAGAGACACAGGAAAACTAACATTTGCAAAAAAGTCAACTTAGTTATCTGGATTTTGATGTGCTTCATGAAGCACTGGAGGTGGTTTTAAAAGTTATTTTCTTTACCATTGCACTGGAGAGTTTCTGCTAATATTCATTCATGTTTCTTGAAGTATTGAACCAGTATTGGTGTTTTTGCAGTGTCTGTTATGTATATAGCTGCCCAAAATGTTTGCATATGGGAAGGAGATATTTAATAATGATAATGTGCCCCAAACTTCCATGCCAATTTAAAAATTGCATTCCTCCGAGAAACAAGCTTATGTATATCTACATGGTTCTCAGGCAGTCTAATGCTTTTGAGACGTAATCATAGGAAGTTTTAAACCTTTCTTTGTATCATTGTAAGATGCTGCTGATATTGTTTTGTTTTACCATTCCTTCCATCATTGGGAAGTAAAATTCCTTTCCTCAGGATTTGTTTGGTCTATGGAAAACCAAGAAGGTAGCCAATTACTGGAGAGAAGATGATAACATTAAAGATGGGACGTTGGCATAGAATACTTGATAATGTCATAACTAAGTAAGCGAAAAAACACCATATTCTACTCATAAGAATTTCAGTGGTATTCTCTCTTGCTTTTTTTTTTAAAAAAAAGAATGTTTCAGGAAATAAAATGTGAAGTGATAAAAATGCAGATTTCCCTCCTCTTTGACACTACTTTAAAACTAATTTTAAGTAATTCTACACCTAATTAACCAGGCTTCATCTAGTGATATATAAAGACCTATGTCTGTCTCAGTTTTTCATTATTTTATATATCAGAAGGTATTTTCTTTACCATCTTCTGCTTCCTGGTCCTGTTGATTGGCTTGATTTGCTGACCTTTGAAATGCGATTTTTTTTCTGATTAAATCTTACCTTCCTGTACAGTAATTTTATAGAATTTTGAATTTCATGTGTAAAAGGTCCCTAAATTGGGCTATGGGTCAGGAGAAGGAAACAAAATGGCAATGTTTTTGTGTTATTGTTATTTCATCTCACTAAACCTACTGATTCAGCCTGTTTCCCTGGAATTCAATGTATGTTCAGACATTTAATGACACAACCAATCCAAGTCCTCCAAGCAGCCATGTAGCTATTGATTTCCTTCAATTGTCCCAGATGGGCCTCAAAATCAATTTGTCTTGGCTAAGGATGTTTGATGCTCAGAGTCATGTTATCAGTTTTTAGGCATATTAGACTAAATGACATTTCCAGGACTAATAAGTGGGTCTGGATGCAACTGCTGTTTACATTAATGGCTTTTTCATTTTTATTTTGCAAAACTATTCTCTGCTGTTAATGTTCTTTATTTTGAATAACTTGCACAAAACGTTCATACTGAAATTTGTTGGGTTTTTTTTTCCAGTGTATACATTAAAATTATTCACAGATGAATACCAGGGTTGGACAGAGTAGATTTGTACACACTACACTAAATGGATAAATTTGTAATTAATTAATCATTCATATGAATAAAAGCTTTTCATTATATATTTGAGGGCTCCCCTGCAGAATATTATCTTCCTGTTTTCAATATCCTAGTGGTTGTGGTTGTGGTTGCTACTCGTGTAGTCATGTCTGACCCATCGCGACCCCATGTACAATGTTCCTCCAGGCCTTCCTGTCCTCTACTATCCCCCCGAATATTCTAGTATACTATCTCTAATAATATTTTATAGTGGGACCCTTTACTTGCTATTGAAGAGATATAAACCCTGTGGAATTTATTTTATCTTTTAATCATATAACATCTAACATAACAACACCCTCCATAAAATTATGGATTCCTATACCATGTTAGGACTCAATTTATGTATCTCAGAATTAAATTTGCTAAGAAAAGCAAATAAAATAATAACCTCCTTTTTGCAGCAGAGATATAACATTCAAAAGACAGACTGTTACTCAATAGGGAATTAATTAGAAAATGTGGTGTAGGGTAATATAACAGATAAACACTCTTCTTTTCAAGGGGCATTATTCTATACAGCTGCACCCACATGTTAATTAAATAGATCAGATTTGTATTCAGCAATGTTTCTGTAGAGTGACAGCTAACATGATTTTTTTTCTTAATTAAAAAACCCTAGCACTCTGAACAAGACACAAATATTTTGGTCAGACATTTTCTATGGAATTAATGCCAGAACTAGAATTCAGTGAAAGATTTTGACAATGAGAAAACACTTTTCAAAGATAGGGATCTGGCCCATAACAGGAATAAACAAAACTTTCTATAATTTAGGTTCCAGGAAAAAAAAAACTGTACTAAAGAAATCTTTCTATTGTTTTATTGAAGAAGAACTGCAGAAGAATTTCATCAGGCATAGCTGCAATTGCACTAGTGTTGCCAATTTTCTAATATGTAAACAGTTTCTAAGAAGGAATCTAGAACAATCCATCTTGTATTCTTCTATCCCCAACTCACACACCCAGTGACACACCCACACCCAATGACACACACACACACACACAAACAAACAAACAAACAGACAAAAATAGTTGCCATAGAAGCTCCCAACCTTGTAGTCCTTTGAGCTTGACTTCAGTGACTTCATGATTTTTACTTTCTTGATCACAATGTGTCTGTTGTTTTCCATTCCCTTTTTGGATTTCCTTTTGAATCATACAGTTCCCTAATGCCATGGTCTCATTTCTAAGTATTAACCAGCTAGGAGATCTGGAGTAGAGAAAGGAAAAAGAATATATCAAAACATCACTAACAAATTGCATAGACATGTCTCAGTATTAGGCTGGGAAAAGAGGCCTTCAGTTTTAGTTACATCTGGGAAAAAAGAGGTTCAAATAAGTCATAGAGATATCATCTTAACAAATGCACTTATAATCAACAAGATGAATTTCGTTTATTCTGTTTCCAAGAATCTGTATCCCAACTCTTCCTTTTGTTGTTGTTAAACCCAAATAATAAAACTCTATGTGAAGGTGAATATGTATGTCCCAGGATAATGCTGCAGGATAAAGTTGTGGGATCCAACCTGAGTCAGTCACCTAGACCACTAATGATTTAAAAGCCAGTCATGAACACACCCCAATCAACATCTAAAAAACCACTTACAACAGGCACTGTAAGTGCCACACCCAGAACAGTATACGCTTTGCTAGAGAGAAATTCCCTAAAGATGGGCTCCAGCACGAGTCTGAAAGCTTGAAAGACAAAACCTCTGGTTCCTGTGACCAACCCAGATTAGATCCTGCAAAACTCTGTTTGAATCTTGTTCCTTATACTTGGTTATTAGGTGCCTGGCAAAATTTGGGTATCAACTAATATGTGCCAGATGTTGCCATTTACTAGAAAAATAGAATGAAAGAATATCAGGGGACAATAGTATCAGAGGTTCTGATGGGAATAATGTTCCAGAAGTATCTACTTACCGAAAGGACCTGACTTTAGATTTTATGAATGGATTGGTTTATTCATACAATTCATTAATGGAGTCCTCATTATGTAGACTAAATGATTACAACTAAGATTCTCACAACTTTTTGTTTGCCAAAGGATTATGGGCAAACCCAGGAAATGAAAAAAATAACAACTGAGTACATACTTTAGAATTGCTAGCAAAAGCAAAAAAATATTTTGATGGAGAATTGACAGAATTCTTAGGCAACTAAAAACCATAAGGTCATGGATACATTATCGGTCCTTTAAAAAAAACACTATTTTTTTTAGAAGGGAAAGAGTCAGAAGAATACTGCAAATTTAGCAGCCAGCAGAATCAGGAGAAGAGCAAAAGTCTTGTAATGCTGTTGGTGAAGACCAATGAAGAAAATCTGATGACACTGAGAGTCTGAATTTTGGTTCATTTTTTAAAAAGGTGATATGTGGGACATGATGAAAGGATTATATGAGAACAAAAAATATACTTTGTAACAAGAGGCCCAATGCAAGGAAGAAGATATGTGTGCATGTTAATGAGATGCACAGTATTAAAATTTCAATGATCTTGTAATCTTAATTGGATTAATGCTAAAGAGCATCTACACTTTAAAAAAAACTGTTAGGAATGTATTAAAAGTGAAGAAAGATGCTAACTTGTGATATGCAAGAAACAATTTAGAGGGTGTTTAATAATTTGGAAAGATTCTAACAAGAAATTTAAAAGGCAGAAGTTATTACCTCAGGGGCAGAAAAGAACATGAATTGGACAGACTTTTGAAAGGCTGTAGGATTGTAAAACTCTGATTTGACTAACAGATTTTTTAAAATGCTTAAAGCAAAGGAGGCACAAGACTGGAACACAAACTATAAAAAGGAGAATAATAAAAATCTAATTATTGAAATGTCTTTATATGTTTTAATGCTAGATTTCAGTTTGATATCACTGATGTATATTACTATGACATAACACTTAAAGAAGACGATTGCTTTGTCATGGACTAGGATAAGTATGAAAAATATCTCAAATGGAATGGCATATTTGAAGTGGATTATGAGGCTTAGAAGGACAAACTTGTACGCAGATAAAAAAATATTTAAACTGTCAATATAAAACACTGGTTCACAATATTCAAATGCAGTAAGCAAGAGGTGTGAAGTTAAATCCTTGCTTATGGAATCTAATTATGTGGTATAGAAAATTGGATCTACTTTTCTTTAACAATGAAAGAGGAAATACAGAGTCTATGTGAGATTATTCACAACAATATCTGTGGATTCAACAAGGAGTGAAGGTGGGAACATAGACAGACAGACAGACAGACAGACAGACATAGGTATAATAGATATATAGTCAGATGACTTCTCTAGGCACACATACATTTCTCAGATCAGTAATGGAGGCAAATATGCAACATATGATATGGCAAGACACTTGATAACTAACAGGGATGCTCAAGGAGAACATGGAGATCACGGAAAAATGAAAATAATTATTTGTATACTGTGGCTACTTGAGCCTATATTGACTTTCTCAGGGTGGGAATTAAAGCAATTAAAGCAAAATAAAGCAACAGGAAGTATTCTAGCACACCTGGAGTGACCGTAAAGTAATAAATCATTAGGACCTACAGTATGGCATCCACCCAGGTAATTTGAAAGAATTCAGCATTGCTGGCCTCCTGTCCATAATTGGTAAATTCTGCAAATCAGAGAACTGGAAAAAAAGTGATTCCAATGGATATTGAAAAGTTAAGGAATTGCAGGCCAGCTGCTTAAATCCAAGTAGAAATGCTAATTAAAGAAAGAATAATTAATGACAGACAATTTAAAAAAATCACCATTAAAGAAAATCCAGCATGGATTCTGCAACTTGTCAATGTAGAGTCTTTTGTGAGTGTGCACTGCTTCATGGATTTAGGTGACCCTGCTGTCATTAAGGAGAAGAACTATGTTGGCGTGTGGCCCACAAAACAGATATGGAGTCCAGTAGCATCTTTTAGACTAGCAGAGCTTTTTTTTTTTTTGGGGGGGGGCTTTTCTGAGTAGTAGCTCACTATCAGATTCATGTTGACATTTTGTATTTTTTATTTTCAAAAAAAACTTTTACAAAATTCATCATCAAATTCTCTTGAACGAATTGAGCAGACATGGAATAAGCAGTCTTTTCCTTTTGTAGACTATTAAGTGATTAAAAAACAGAAAACAAAGCATACAGATCAAGGTTCTCAATGCAGAGAAGTAAGAAGTGGTATTATGTTGGGATCACTGCTTTTGAATTTGTTCATGAACTATCTTGACTTAGGGTTAAGCAGTAAGCTGGTCAAAGTATTTAGGTTGGTGCAATCCAGAGCAGATTGTGAAGACTTCTAGAATGAATTCTTAAAACTGGGTAAATGTTAAAAAATGGCAATTACAGTTCAGTTTAAGTAAGCATGAAGGGATGTACCTTGGAGCAGAAAGCATTAACCTCTCTCAACCTCTGATGATGTCTGAGCCAGGAAAAAAAAATCTTGAGGTCATAGCTAATAACAAAATGGAGATTTATAGTATGACATCCTATAGTATAACATGGCAACTTCCATGTCAGGGATCATTAGGAACATGATTGAAAATTAAATTGCCATCAGTATAATTCCATATACAAATTATAGTATATCCACATCTAGAATCATGTATAATGTTCCACATTCTATTCCACAAGATTGTGTTGTGTCATAAGGAAGTGTTCAATGCAAGAATGTTCAGGACTCTAGCCTGAAAAAAAATGATGACTGGGTAGGGACATCATAATGTAGAAAATCATGCATGACAAGGAGAAGCAGCACAGGAAAATGATTTTTGTCTTCATTTTCCCAAATATTAGGACAAGAATTAATAAACAGTTTAAAAATATGACTGCATGTAACAACAGCAATAGCACTTAGACTCATATACTGCTTCATAGTGCTTTACAGCCCTCCCTAAGTGGTTTACAGAGTCAGCATATTGTTTCCAACAATCTGGGTCCTCATTTTACTGACCTCAGAAGGATGGAAGGCTGAGTCAACCTTGAGCCATTCAGAATCGAACTACTGGAGTAAGCAGTGAGTTAGCCTGCAGTATTGCATGCTAACCACTGTGTCACCATGGCTCTTACATGGTCATTGCTTTTAATTTAAAATTTTAATTAATTTATTTTTTAAAGCATATTGGATAAACGCAAGTCAAACACACACTTCTAGTATTGAATATTAATGGTAATTTTGTATTAGCCTGAGAGCAATAGCCAAACAAGAGTGTAAACCTCAAAAAAACTAAAAGGTTATTAAGAAGAAATTGTTCTCTGGAGACAACAACAAAGTGCATGCTTCTAAATGCAGCAGAAGTTCTATGGAGAAGCAATTGTGACTGCAGAACAAATTACTAACAAAGTCTACATATGTAGCACTGTATGAATTAGGCATGAAACCAAGCCTGGTTATGAACTATATCAGAGTGTTTGGATTCAAAGTTTATATGTCCATTCCACTGATAAAATGAACTTTACTGATTTTTGGTGGATGACCATAATAGTGTGAAAGATATAGAATTCTGGATGAATACACAAAGAGGATCAAGTTGGTAGACTTTCTCCAGTAATTCCAGCTATTGCCCCAAGCATCCCAGTAGAGGGAGAATCAAAGCAGCAGTCACAGCTGAGTGACAAACTAATTGTGTGTTTTGAGCCAGCTAGAAATCCCTGAATGAGAATTGGATGTATAAACTGAACCAGAACCAAGACAACAATGAGACAACAAGACACCATAAGGAATTTCCACCTAAAAGATTCTGTAAAGCTGGGAAGAAAAAAGCCATTTGCTCCAGCTGTGAAACATAGTCCCCTAAGGATGCTTTCTCAGTAACTGCAAGGAAGATGCATGTAGATTACTTACTGTAAAGACTGCTACTTGCAAGGAGAGATCAAGGAAGGCATTTGTATTGAACTACCACTAATGTTTGAAGAACCTGAAAAAGAAAGATTTTCAAGCTTCAAAGGAGCATTTATGATCTGAAAGGAGGGACAAGAGCTTGGAACAAAAAGCTGAAGCTATACAGTGCATAAAGTGGTGCTTCTGCAAAGAAAATCTGATTCCTGCCTGTTCTTGGGACTCAGGAATGACAAATGGACATTCCTTCTAAGTTATGTAAAAATCTGATTATATGCTATTAAGAGACAGAAGGTAATCAAGATAAGCTACATTACATTGTGAAGTACCTAAATGAAAAGTTAGAGATAAAAGAAGTAGGAAACTCACCTTGACACTTAAATGGAAAAAGAAAGGAATTTCTGCAATACAGAAGGAGTTTGATGGTGGTGATGATGACGATGATGATTATGAAAGACATTTTGGAATATTTCCTATTAACAGAGGTCAAAGAAATGGAATAATAAGCTTGATGAAGAAAGCTCCTGTATGTATCCACAGAAACAAGGCATGACACTATCACAACTATGGGAATAATAAACAATCACTACTCTGAGCTTGCTTGTTTTCTTGCAGACATTTCATTACCCTAACTAGGTAACATCAGTGCTCAGAACTAGCACTGATGATGTTACCTAGTCAGGGTAATGAAATGTCTGAAGAAAAGAAGCTCAGAGAGCACCAAGAACCCCTCATTTCAATCCTAAACTACAAATATTCACCTTTATTGGTAAAAACATTACTGAATTGCTCTGCAAACCCTTGGAAGATATCCGAAGAATTACCTAAAATCTACAGAATAGCAGTCATGAATCACAGACAGATGGGTTATATGGATATATAATAGGCCAAAGACCAGAAGGATACAAGTGGCTATGTGTTATACTATGCAATTTGGGCAATCAGGTGAACTTTTGAATTATTGAGCAAAAGCCAACTGAGATGTTTGAAAGTAACAACGATGTGTTCCACTCTCACAAGTACAAATGATTAAGACTTAAATAAGTAAATTGAAATGAAACACCTTTCTGATATAAAGTACTCAATAGAATGTGAAAAAAGATTTCAGATAGCTTAACCAATATGTTATTAATGGATCATGTTGTATCATCTAGTTCAGGAGTGTCAAACGTGTGGTGTCAAGACAGTGTCACGTGATGTATCATGACTTTTTTCCCCTTCACTGAACTGGTCATGGGCGTGGCCAGGGCGTGACACATCTGGCCCATGGGCTGCGAGTTTGACAGACCTGATCTAGTTAGAGGTACAAGTATGTTTTATTTGGTGACAAGAAGTTTCAGAAGCACCATCATTTGTAGCAACATTTGCTCTCTAAGTATCAAACATATTTGAAATCTAGAACAGGTCGTTTTTAACACATTGCTGTTCTACACCACCAACTGTCAAACACCTGATCACCAGTAGACAGCAATCTGACTCCACACTCATCTCCAATCTTCTGGCTAGACACCTTGTTAACCCCAAGGTATATCAAACTGTGTAGCCCCTTACTGCCTGCACACACTGTTCCCACCTCTCTGCCCTTCTTTTGCCACTTTTCTGTGGTATTTGTCATTTGTCTTCACATCAGTGTTATTGCTCGATGACTGTCTGGACAAGTCCCTTGTTTCCTCACAATACTTTGAGAAGTGATTCACCATTGGCCACTGCTTAGAGCTAAGAGAGTAACTGATCCAAGGCCACCAGCTGGCTTTGTGTGCAAGGCAAAATCAAAACTCTTGGTCTACTGCAGGAGTGTCAAACTCGATTTCATTGAGGGCTGCCTCAGAGTTGTGTTTGACCTTGGAGGGGCTGGGATGAGAGTGGCCAGGGTGGGTGTGGCTAACTCAATATCACTCATGTCGTGGGGGGGTGTGCCTGTGATGCACTGCCAGCAAAAATGGAGCTTGGGAGGGCTACATGCGACTCTCCCGAGCATCATTTTCACTGCCAGTGGCACCATGGGCTGGTCCTTCACTGTTTCCAGGGTGTCCCTGCAGACCAGATCTAAGCATCCCATGGGCCTTGAGTTTGACACCACTGGGCTACTGATTTCTTAACCACTACCTCTGTCTGGTCCTATGTATAGACCAAACGTGTTCTATTCTTGGATGGGACATTGTAGATGGCTATATGGGGAAAAAATCTCATATTAAAACTTCTGTATAAAAAGATATTTTTCATGGAGAACATTTATTTACTATTGCTTGAAGCAGGTGGCCAATTTCTGTACATTGTGGAAAATATTTATACCACATTACTTGGAATAAATGTTATTGCTAGGATTAAGAAAAAAATATGCAAAGCACCTTCCAATTAAATTGCAGTGGCTAGCTTTGCCAGAGAACATACTCATGCATTAGTAATTTGTATTTGTCAATATCTATGTAAATTTAATGCTGCAGACTAATTAGCATTATAAATGCTAATTTATAATACGGTACATACATACTAACTCTCCTCTAACTCTCAGTAGCTTAGTATGGTTTTCAGGTGTGTCTCCTCCTTTCTCTGTAGTTGGTTCCAATGAATATTAATGGTGTGAGGGAGAAATCTCCTATGTTGTCTACCTAAGATTTAGATATCTCACCCCTCTTATTCAATATCTACTACATGAAGCCATCGTGATGTCATCCAGCAGCATGTACTATCATTCATATCAGGGGTGTCAAACTTGCATTGTCACAGCATTGTCACGTGCTGTATCATAACTTTTTCCCCTTCACTAAACTGAGTGTAGGCATGGCCAGCATATGACACATTCTGCCCGTGAGCCGTGAATTTCACAGCCCTGATCCATATGTTGATGATACTCACTTGTACATCTCTATTCCAGACTGGAAAAGTGATCTCATTCAGAGGCTAACCTTTGGTTTTGGATTCCTTTGTATCACAAGGGTTGACATCCTTAACTCTTAACTCTTAACTCTTACTGGGGTTGATTTCCCTAAGACAGACCTGGTGCACAATCTGAGGATCCTCATGGATTCATGACTCCTGCTCAAACAGCCATAGTTAGAGGAAGCATTGCACTAACCTTGGGAGTCAATTGATCATAGGCATCTGATATAAACCATGAGGATAATCATCTGTGTCATGAAGTCATTGCTCAACTGACAAAATGGTGATAGGCAATGTACATCAGTGACTGACACAAATTATGTAATTTGGACCATTTGAACAATAACACACATGATGTCACATGTCCTCTTCCCCCTTTGCAGATGCCCATATCAGGAGAAAGGGTATAATTGGACACCTTGCTGCACTGCAATGCCTGACCACTTTTTCAAATAAAGAGAGAGTGAGAGAAAGGAAGGAGGGGTATGGGACATCCCTTTGAAGAGTACAGATGTTGATTTTCCCTACTGCAAGGCAAATCCTCCTGCTGAGAGTGAACCTTGTTTTTCTCCAGTTAATTTCTGCAACTGAGAATAAATTGAGATAGATCACCCTGAAACTGATCCAGTGTAAATCAGCTATTTTCAAAGTCTCAGTCTCCACAGAGCATTCTTACAGACACACACACACACAAACACACACACACACACACACAGAGAGAGAGAGAGAGAGAGAGAGAGAGAACACAACTATTGTTAAATAAGGCCCTGAGAGAGCTTCTTTAGTTTTAAAAGTTGTATCACAAGGAAAATCTTACCAAATACACTTTCTATTCAGACAGGACTATAGTAGGTAAAAGCTTAACCTAGCTGAACTCTAAACCTTAACTGGTTATGTATTAGAAGAGTTTTTAAAATTACAGTTGATTTATTCCTGGGCAAGTATGCTGTGGATTGTTGCCTTATTTGCACAGGATGTTTTCTAGCATCTGATCATGGCAAGCATAACATTTAAAAGATACAGGCAAATCCTAACATAAACCAACTTTCAAAAGTATTGTGGCGTCTGTTACTAAATGACATTGATTCAAAAAGAATGAATTACTGCATCTGAAAAGCAATATTCTCTGTACAAGATTTCAGGAAATGTAAATTTGCCTGGAAAGATTTATGAGTTGTACTGACATGCTAAATTGCTGCCTAGCTCAAGAGTTTAAAGGCAACTTGACTTGACCTCCCATTTAAAATATTGGCAAAAAAAAAATCTTCTGGAAGATAAAGATAAATGTGGTCACCTTTGATCATCTGTGCTGATCCCTACCACTTTAACAATCAAATGCAGAGAGTTTGAAGTTGACTAAAATATTACTCTCTTGTATTATCTCTAGGAGGTTGTCATAAAATGTAAGAAAATTCCCAATAAAGCAGCAATAAAGTCACAGCATTTGCCCTCCCTTCCAGACTGAACCATACCCAGTTTCAGCCACAGATGGCAGCTGTTTAAAATGACTAATGCCAGGCCAAATGGTTGTAAGATCTGTTTTGGCTTCTTGTGAAAGAGACATGAATTTTTACACATCTTTCAATCAGCACAGTAAAAGAATTTGTATACAATATTAGCAGAAAGGAAGGGAAGATTTCTTCACTTGGAAGTAGCTACAGTATGAGGGATTGGGGAAAAACCATTTCCCATGTGCCATTCTCTCCATCTGGATTTTTCTTCTCAATCTCTTGGCAATGGTGGAATCAGATGATTGTTTTTTGACAAGAAGTTGCAAGTCTCTTGCAATGGTAGAATCAAATGACAAGGAGCTGCAAGATGAAGGATTGTCTCTGTGTCCCTGAGATGCACATGTTGAAAAGAAAGGATTTCTCTTCCATAGCAATGGCTCTTAGACTTATATGCCACTCACAGTGCTTTACAGCCCTCTCTAAGCCGTTTACAGAGTCAGCATATTGCCCCAACAATCTGGCTCCTTATTTTATCGACCTTGGAAGTATGGAAGGCCAAGTCAACCTTGAGTCAGTCAGTAAAAGTACTCTTACTTTTTTTCCCTTTATTTATCCTTCTCTCTCTTTATCTCTTCTTTTATTTCTCTCTCTCATTGTCTGAAGTTTCTCTTGCTTTCTAAATAGAGCAACCTGACAAGTGATTCACTTCAGATATTTGATCATTCCTGGTGTCCAAGCCAAAATGATTCTGGACAGAAATCACCCAGTGATCGGATGAGCGAGTGAGGGAGATACCTATAAAAGCCAAAAGTAGCCTATAAGAGCCAAGCAAATCCCATTCCCTGTTGCTATAGCCATGACTTCCTTCGTTAGAATGCAAGCTCAAATAAAGGAAAGCTGGCCATCAGACTGACCTCCTTTCTCTACAACTAAGGAAAGGGAGCTTCCACATAAATATTTTTTTTCATTAAGCAGAATGGAAAAGCAGGCAGAAGATCCTATTGATCAGGATGAACTAGATTTGTGTAAATCTGGAGCACATGAAGAAACTCTTGAGGATAAATTGATTCAAACATGAAATAGACGTTCTTAAGGGCCATTGCATATTTTGTTGCAATGGATGCAGTGCAAAAGGCTGATATGGCCTCCATTGCATCTGCACAGAATACATCAGTATCACTGGATTTTATGCATCTTCTCCATCAACATGGTGGACAAGGAAAGCTAATAGAATTAGAGACTCATTTTCATAATTCTTTTTTAAGTTTAGCTTAATCTTGGACTGAAATATTGGGACAAGCTAGAGGAAGAAATCTTGGAAAGTATGTGTCCTGTTTATATGGATTTTTCATTTCATACATCTTAAGAATGTATAGAAGGCATATAAAGAGGTAAGGATCAACTACTTGCTCAATGCTTGTCCCTACTGATTGATTACTTTTAAAGAGAGTGCTATATTTCAGGCCTCAAGGAAGTTAATCTTTGGAGTCCTTAGTGCTCTCTGAGCTTCTTTGCATTACCCAGCTAGGTAAGATATACCTTTGTGTTTATATAACACATATAACACATTTGTACTTATATAACACAATCTTCATCATGATAGATCAGTCTCTAGCTTTCATTCCTTGAATATAGTCATTGTTTGGTAGAAATTCTGGAGCGTCCATTTGGGATTTGGCCAGAAGAAAACGCTAAAAAACTACTGTTCAGCTACAACCAATATATTAAGAACTCCTGCTATAACAGATTATATTCAACCAGAGGCCAAAATGCATGAAAAATCCTTAGTTGCTTTAGAATTCTGCATTAAGAATGCTCTTAGATAGATAAATATGTAGCACTTTTTTTTTACCATAGATTTTCTTTGTAGTTGATGTCCAACGTGATTATTTGAATATCTGCACCTGAATATGAAATGGGGTATTGCCTTCGGGTATCTTCTAATTTTATTGATATCTATGCTCTTTTAAAAAAAGTGTAGCTAAAGCAATAGCTGGATTCAGAAGAAAGCAAATGTAATACAAAATAAAATTCTTAGTACAAATGAGCCAGTTGATCGTATGTTGTGGAGAAAGCATGGTCCATGTTAATGGTAGAAACAAATACCATCATCAAAGCCAGAAGAATATAAAATATCTTGTTAAACTAAATCTCCTAAATGAAATGAATCATTTAGCTTTTACCATGATAGGATTTCCAAGGATTCCCAACCACACACTTTTCCACAGAGTATGGCTGCCGCTAATTATTTGAGAGGAAAAACTATTCATATTGTCTCTTGACTAGGCCTTTCCCATTTGCTTTGGGTTTTTCTTATTTGTATTTCTCTGTCTCTGGATTCAAGTGAACTTGTATTCACATTTATGGACAATGCTTACTTTTTAAAAAAAGTCTGGCCTTCAAAGGCAAAACAGTTTATATGATAATATCATTAGGATTCTGTGGTTGTGGTTGTTGTTTTTTGTTTTTTTTTTAAATAAAAACAACATTTGAAAGCTTAATTAACATTAGGGTAGGTACCTACACACATACTCATATACCAGAAATATAAAAATGGTGCTCCAAATGTCAATTTGCTAGCAAAGTTCAGCAACATGGTTTTGGTGAATAACTAGTATTGGAAAACCTAGACAATGGGCCTTGGCCTTCCTTCCAAATATACGCCCCATCACTTCATAATGGCCACTATATGAATACTTTTGAGAAAGAAGACTGGGAAGTTAAAAAAAAAAAGTAATGATTACATTCTATTTAGTATTTGAAAATTTAAAGTAGAACTATTTGTCATGTCCATGTCTTTAAAATGTGTTAAGTAATGAGCAGCTGCAAGAATACATCTTAGAATTAAATCTTCTCTTGCAATGAAAATTTTGTCATAGTATAATTTTAGGATGACAAAGCCACAACCTTTGAATGGATGCACCAGGGTTTTCTGACAGCTTTCTGCTGACAAAAATTAAACTGCTTCTAAGAAAACATAAACAAAAACTCAGTTCCTATGTAAGCTTCTGTCTCTCCCTGATTTGCAGAAATATTTAAGTGATTCCAAACAGAGAGTGCAGAAACTCTTAAAAATACATTAGGATTTCCAAGGAATGATAATGACTCAAATTTGTCCCTGAGGTGTTCAGATAATAGAATAATCTGATTTATTGTGACATTAAAATTGTACATATAATTAGGCTCTTCTAAAATAGTCCAAAATAGTGAAAACAGTGTCAGTTGTTTTCTTCCTTTCCCTTATTAAATATTTCTGTTTTCACTGATCTAGTCTTGTTTTCATTATTTTAAATATGAATTGATTTAATTGTTGGAAATGTATGTTTATTTGCAACTTCATAATCTTTGGACAATTATCTTCCAATTAATATTAATATATCATAGTTTTTATCAGTAGTAATTTGAACAAAGCTAACCAACTCAAACTCATCCTAAGTAAAATTTAATTGAGGAATGTGGTTTTGCAAACGAGAATAAGATTTTTGCTATTTTATGTAAAACAGAAAAATCTAGTAGACAGTGCTTATATCATAAACTCTTTGTTTTTAAAAGCACATTGCTATAAAGTAAATATTTTTCTTTTTTTACCTCTGCTGTTTTTTTTTCTGTTGCTTTTTATTGTTGTGTGACTTTTAAATACAATGTTAATGATTGGATAGCTTACCTAACTTTTCATGTAGACCTTTGTAATAATATGAGGGATTGACCTTCCTGAAATCATCATCAGAAACGAGGCAGCTGAGCCCACAGGTGGATTGAGAGCATGGGAAATATCTCAGAAGGGACGCTCCCTACCTTTCTGGACTGTAAGGTGAGGAGTGGGAGAGAAGTATATTCAGATTTGCAAAATTCTGTTAATGTAAACTTACAATAAAGCTAAAGCTAGTATTTCTGGGTGTGCTTCTTGCCTGGACCATCTCACAAGGCTAACAACTACGTAGAATTTGCATATATTTTCCCATAGAATATGGCATTCATTAGATTTCAATTTCATCTTTCTTCTAGGATTACACAGTGTTACATATAGCATTTCTTTTGCCCATATTAACCATGTAAAATAGTTTGATCTGAGAGCTAATTAGTGACTCCACTTCTCCCAGTCAATTTCTTTGGCTTAGGAAGGACTCCTGTCTGAGCCAATACAATACTTTAATCACTTTGCAATTTTAATTAACTGGTTTCTACCCCCATCTGTGTGGCAGTGCTGCCTATAGGACTAAATGAGAAAGTTGTCCCAACTTTTATAAAAGACATTTCTCCCTCTTTCCTCTTTCTTCAATATGGGGAGGAGGACAAAATAGAGATAATAAAGTTCTTACTGGGTTAGATAGTCTTTATCTTGATTATATATAGTAATAATTCTTATATAGGAAGGTTAACCTCATTTTAAAATATTTTACGTTTCTATGTACTAGAGTTTGTGCTTGTGTAGATGAAAATTTAATTAAACCAACTTCCATATGTAGTCTAAAGTCATATAGTCCAAATATTGTGCAGTCTTCTGCTCACATTCAGGCTGAATATTCAAGTGCTACAAATGTGTTGTGTGAAAAGCAGCCTATATAAACACACATAGATGCCCACTCTGAATATCTCTGAATGCAGCAGGTCTTTTGTACATTAAATCTTCAAGGCAGTTGTAAGAGCATTGAGACAAAAATGTTTACCAGCTCCCTGGTACACCAGTATTACTCACGTTCCTAAGCTATCTGCAATCAGAAGACTGTTTGAAGAGAGTTCTGCTTAACAAAGGGGTGGGAAATGATGACCCTTTTATGCCTTGTAGTCTTTAACTCCTAGAATGCCTGAGCAAGTCCATAAGTTATAAAGAGGTCAATGTTTCCCTCTCTAACATTTAAATGAATTTCTCTCTAAGTTATTTTGATCCAGGAGAATTAGCTGTAGTTTGAGCATCCTTAGCCTAAAAATTGGGCAGTACACATATGTTTTTTTTAATCCTTTCATGCCCTACTTTTAAAATAGCATAGGTTGTATCTCTTTTTGAGAAGTATGCCAAAGCTGTGTTGCTGTGAGGTTGAATATGGTAAAGTAAGACCACTACAGTAGTATGATCCATAAGCATAAAATTATGAAGAGGATATTGATTTTACCATTATATTTCATTCAAATCTTCCCTATAGTATTTCCTCCAACTACTTTGAATTTTATAAGTGTATATTTAACCAAACAGGTATATATCTTTTCTGTTGCTTTTCCTTTTTGGTTATTAATATGAAGTCATGGGCATGGCATCTCAAAACCTATGACAGAATAGAAACAGGTTCAAAGGCAGCTTAATACATTTTTCTATCTGAAACCGAGCATACAACAATTATGTTCTCCATATCTGTAAGGTTGAAAAGCATAGCAGTTATTGATAGATACAAAGTTTTGATGCTGGAACGGCCTGAGAAATGAGGGCCCAAGGTAGCTGTCAAAGCCCTAGGCCTCAGCTTGAGAACAGACCAATTACTTTCCCTGAGATGAAGAATTCTCAGACAAAGACACTTTCAGATAAATATTGGGCCAGCTCCTCTAAAATGATATAGGAGTGAATAATGTGTTTATACTTTTAAGCAAGCCCTCATTGTTCAATATTCTGGGAAACACCATTTTATATCCTTTGGTAAGATTGCTGTTGAATGAGGTACAAAGCCAGGGGGAGCATATGACCTGACAATGCCAACTGGATGTCCTCAGCTGTTCTGGATGAACAAGTGGCATCATTTCTGTTTGGACTAATGCCAAACAAAATTATGGTTCAGCTGTGTAGTACAGATTGTCCAAAAGCTTTATTTTGAAAGTACTCTATGGTTCTTCTGGAAATCAGTTTATTATGGGATGTGTTATATCCCATAATCAAGATATACAAAAATGGCTAGAAGACTGGCTTAGGATGGGGGAGATCCAGTTTTAAAGTCCATGCAACCATAGAAGCTGACTATATAACTTAGTCCATTCACTGTTTCTCAGCCCAACCTCTACAAAGTTGTTATTGCTAGGAATTATAGTGGAATTCTTGTAGGATATTCAAGCAAATTATGTCATTTTAAAAATGATTTCTAAATTATTTAAGGATTTTTTTTGGGGGGGGGGGAGGTTGATTTCTGGTGACTGCCTGGTCAGGTCCCTGCAGTTTTTGTTGCAAGATTTTGGAAGTAATTTGCCATTGCTTCCTTCTTAGGGCTGAGAGAGAGAGGAACTAGCCCCAAGCCACACAAATGGCTTTGTGCAAAACACAGGACTAGAACTCATACTGTCCTGTTTTCTAGCCTGGTGCTTTAACCACTACACCAAACTGGCTCTTGTTTAAGTTTTAGCTTAGATAGACGCTCTTGGAGTTGAGGGGAGGGCCTTCTCTCCAAGAAGATTGAATTCTGTACAGCTTTTTGAGATAAACCAAGATTGTCTCAGTACTGATATCGGTGACAAGACATTAATAGATAAGAGACAAAGATGGCTCAGTTCAAGGTTTTATTGAAATAACCATGAGATCTTCATGAGGAGGTGTGTTTTCTCATTCTGGTTTGTTAAAAGAGGAATCTACAGGCATTCTGGAATTGGACTGAGACATTATGAAAAGTTATGCAAATCATGGTTTATTGGTTTATTTTGCTATTGGCAAAAGAAGCCAAGTGGAGTGGATAATGATAAGCCAACATTGTTCAGAAGTCTGTTACATGTGAATTACAGCTATTAATTTAGAATTAAGCACTACAGAGTACAGTCATACTTATCTCTGAGTAAACATGCATTGATTGTACTTTCCATGAGTAATATGCAACTGAGTATAAAGAAGCACTATTATGTTAAAGAAATGTCATAATGACTCTAATATGAGAGTCTTAAAAAACTATTTGTTTTGCTTATGATTTCACTGAAAAATTTGAATAAGAAACAAAAAACGACTTCCGGGTTGGGAACCCTGGATCGAGGACGGGTCCTTTGGGATCCGTCTGCTTCAAGATGCCGTAAGCCGAAAA
>JANHFL010007013.1:11941-29750 GCA_032468155.1 Oxyrhabdium leporinum | reverse complement strand
TCTCTCTCTCTCTCTCTCTCTCTCTCTCTCTCTCTCTCTCTCTCCCCTCCCCCCATTAAAGCTTTTATTTTCACACCAATAGTGGCAGCATTCTGGCGGATTCTTACTTGCTTTTCAAGTAGCTTTCTGCATGAAGATGTTTATTTGATTTCAGCCTTCAGGGCAAATGTACCTTTGGGGTGTCTCTTGTAAACTGTAACACCCTCTAGTGACTATAAGACGATTTACCTCTAATAACTCAACAGAACTACTGCTACTCTGCTGACTGTATGGATGTGGGTGAGTTTGAATGCTGACAATTCCAGATAAATGTTATACTTAATTGGAAAATGTGGACATTTGCCACAATGTAAGAATCACTGGAAAAATGGCCAAATTAACTGCTTTAATCAAAGAAAAGAATGCTTCCAATTTCATTTCTTCTTGGAAACCGTTTCTAGATTTTGTGCTTGAGATGGGGGGGGGGGGGGAAATGAAATTCAGACATTGGGATTTGCTGATTACATAAGTTTGGTGTTACAGAAATGGCTAGTATATACTAAGTATGTACCGTAAAAGTAAAAATTGCTGTAATGTTACTAGCTTTCTTTTTTTTTTTTGCTACGTTGAAAAGACTTCAAAGTTAATACTTCTCCCTACCCCTTTTTCTCTTTTCTCTTACACTTGTCTCTTCCCCTTTTCCCCTCTCTCCCACTGTCCCACTATCTTTATTTTCACTTGTATTTTATATTTTGATAAGTTTAATACAAGTTATTTTTACAAAAAGGAAAATTAACAGGTATTTCCCCAGGTTTCCCTTTTATAAGTCGATGAACGTAAGTAGAAACTTAAACCTGGGCCTTCCATAGTAAAACTCAGTTCAATAGGGCTTGCCTTGAAGGCTGATTTAATGCACCACTGATTTTTTTTTTAATGCAATAACATGTCAAAAAGTCATTTTTACACTGCTTTGATTAAAGTAGCCCGCATTGTAATTCATGAGTACAGGAGGAGAAAATGGGCCAAAAAAATACTGGCTACTTGTATGTGCTGCATTGGAGAGAAGTTTGAAAATTGAAAAAGAAAAAGACGACATGGCACTCAGATATCAGCTGGCAAACTAATCAAACGCTTTGCAAAATGAACAGCCAGGAGGAATGTAGGACTGGAGAACTTGCAAAGCGTGCCTGTTTTCAGTATTCAGTAATCTCAATACAGCAATTCCCAGCAGATTTGAAGTGCCTGATTTTCTCCTGCCCGATCTACTTTTTCGTTTATATCTTGACACTGCAATGAAACATTTTCATAGTTAGCTGATTACACCATATATCAGAAAAAAAAATATTAGTCCTGGTAAATATGAAAGGACGCAAATAGACACTCTTGTCCAGCACAGTAGTGTTTTAGCTAAACTTTCAGCAAACATCTTGGGCTATCAGTACAAGTTCCTCAAATGATCCATGCATTTTCTTTCTTTTTCTCTTCTTTTCTGCACATTTCCCTTTCCCTTTCCCTCCCCTATTTTTCCTATTTGTTTTTGTATTTTTTTGTATTTTGTATTATAAACACACACACACAATAAGACCCCCCCCTTCTCCCCATGTGTATCTCTGCCCCTTCTTCTCTGACAATTTTAATGTAACTATTTATTGTTTGATATTGGTGTTTTATGGACTGATTGTAAGCCACCTAGAGTCGCCTTGGTGAAATGGGCGGTCATCCAAAAAGACCGAGGAATCCTATTATATAGAACGAAATGGCACGTAAAGCGTTCCATCTGGCTTTCATCCTATGCTTTTGGGTGTCTTGCTACACTTTAATTTGAGTATACATTCCTGTCTCATTTTCACAGTATACCTGTCTCATTTTCAGACCAATCTACTAGGCAACTTTATACTGCAATTAGACAGTCTGATCCCCTGGGCAAGATAATAGCAATCTAATCCTGTATTCTACCAAGAAAACCAAATAGATATTAATACCCAGGGCAATGTAAATAAGTATAAAGACATGTATATCATTTGGACATGGAATATAGGAACTGTAGGAACCAAAACAAACGTGTTATCAGAACAGAAACAACAAGGTTTAACATTGACATTATTGCAATCAATAACCTGAAATGGGCTGGAATAGGCTACTTCGTTTCAGAATTGCTGTAGATAAGAAAGTAATAGAAGAAATAGAGTAGCCATCATTATGAACAAAACATCATCAAATCAATGTTCAGAGACAACCGCCACATATTTAAAATTGATCTCGGTTGAAGTCCAAGCCACGTTAATTATGGTAACCCATGTCTATGCTTCAGCCACAGAAGCAGAGAAAGTGGAAGCTGAACAGTCCCGTGACAACTTGCAGCATCTTGGCAGCGCAACACGTTCTCAACGCATTATTGAGAAAATCTTGGACTACAAGAAGAACAAACCATTCAATACAATTTGAAGTAAAACTAGACAGCTCACTAGGAGCACGAAGAGTAAATCTTTTGAGTTTTGAGCAATCCTTGGAAAAGACTCTGAAGGTTAGAAAAAAATCAAGGCAATTGAAACAGTGGCTGACAGAATGAAAATGTGTGGGTAGTAGTTGATTTGCATGTTGTTATCCTTTTACAATTGTCCTGGAGACATGCAGTGCAAAATTACAGACTGGGTATCATGATTTTTTATTTTTTTAAAAAAAATAAAGGAAGGCTTCCCGGCAAAGCAGTTTCAATTAATATAGAAGCCTCTGAGCTGTTCTTTTGCTTCAGCACAGAAGAAGACAGATCAAAGACTGCTTAATTCTATTGTTGGAATTAATCCCAGGTGCTAATTTTATTGCTTAAATAAGCCCTATGATGCCTGTAAAATTAGATTGGGGGCAGAATATTTTGGTAAGTGCTACCTTTATATGGTATATCATTTGATTACCATCCTGCAATTTAATGCAGATCTTGCAAGGATAAATTTCAGTTTGCAACTTCATACATAAAACCTGTTTTTACTTAGAAAACAGCATAAAACTCAGTGATGCCGATACACATATTAGACATATTTTTCTGTTCAAGTAAGCAGCACTGCAGTTACCATTTTCTGAGTTTCTCCAAGCAAACCTATTTATTTGTAGAATGACTTTTGAATATTAATAATAAAAAAAGAAAACCTGTTTCAAGCAGAAGCTGTTAATAGCCAGAAAACTGTGGACATCCCTATAGGAATAAACAATTATTTCAAAGACAGTATTGGGGCATGAGGGTGAAGGTTCGTTCTCCGAGCTGCTGGGTTGGTTTCCAAACATTTTGTTACCAGGCTAGGTAACATCTTCAGTGGAGTTTAAGGGATGTCAGTGTCAGTCTTCCTCTGTTTATAAGGGCTTCAGGTATGGGTGTGTCTTGTGGTGTGAGTCATCAGTGAATCTTACAATGGGTCTTGTGATAGGGAGGTTACATCAAGTGAGGGCCATTGGGAGATGAAGTGCTGGTTGGGGGTGGGGCTTACATGAGTTGGCTGAGGGTCAGTGCTGTCTCTGGTTGGCTGTGCAGTTGATTTGGATTCTGAGGGGTTCATAAGCTGGTTATAGGTCAATGTATCTGTTTATGGAATTCCTTGTGGAGTGCCGGGCTTCGATGAACTCACGAGCATGGTGGGTGGTAGTGCGGCTGATGATTTTTGTGTTGCTACGATTGAACTGCTGCTGTTTGGTGTCCATGTGGATAGAGATTAAGGATCTGGGATCATGGCATTTGACTGCCAGCCGGTGTTCATGGATCCTGGTTTTTAATTGACGTTGTCCCACATAGAATTGGTTGCAATGGTTACTATTGATTTTGTAGATCACATTTTGTAGATTACATTACAGTACTGGGTCATTTAATGGCTGTATGGGAGCAAACATAATTAAATCATAACTATAGGTAATCTTTGATTTACAACCACTTGTATAGTGACCTTTCAAAATTACAACAGCACTGAAAAAAGTGGCTTATGGCCATTTTCCACACAATCATCATGATCAAAATTTGGGTGCTCAGCAACTGGCATGTATTTATGATGGTTGCAGTGTCCCAGGGTCATGTGATCACCTTTTTTTTGATCTTTCCAGCTGGTTTCCAACAATAAGCTAAATCAATGGAGGAAGGCAGATTTGCTTGATGACCACATGATTCACTTACCAACTGCAATGATTTGTTTAATAACTGTGGCAAAAATGTCTGCCATTCTCATTCTGATTGTGCCGTCTTCCAAGTACTGACATCATCACAACTTTCGTCTTTCAAGTTCCAGATAAGAAGCAGAAAGACATTTATAGAGTCTCTAGTGGGCTGCACTTCACTGGACAAGGTTGCAGATTGTGCTTCTGAGAATGAGAATGGCAGGCTATATCCTAGTTCATCATAGGCTGCTGATAACAATTGAGTACAGGTAATCATCAACTTATGAGCACAACTGAGCCCCAAAATTGCTTAGTTTATAGGGTCTCTAGTGGGCTGCACTTCACGTGACAAGGTTGCAAATTGTGTAGAAGGCAATTCATTGAGTTTTCAGTTTCACTTTTTTCACTTTTGCAGCTTATGAGCTTGATCAGATAGAAAAGTAATGAATATGAAATTCATTGTGAACTTCATTAATAACAATCTACAAAGCCTCTACTCCCTAGAAGCATTTTGCACAGCTGCTATGTTGTTACAGAGCTATGAGTATGTCAGATTTCATTTTTAAAAAATGAGCCATGTGTTTCAGCCTCTTAATCATGAAGCATTGAAAATGTAGTAAGATAGTAGACACCGAAGGAGCTAATGGCAATAAGATCATGCCCCAAATGTTACATGTTAATACTTTTTGGACAATTTAGCTCAGATTTCCCTTTGCCCAGAATTCCCTAGCAGGCATGAACACTAGGAAATGAAATCCACGCATCTTAATATTTTTGAGGTTGAGAAAAACTGATTTGAAGGACTGACATTTCAGAAACCCTCCTTGATAAAACTCTGTTATGCCTGGAGTGGCATAGAAAATGATCAGTGGAAGGGTTAGGGCATGTTTTCATTGGGGTAAGAGATATTTTAAAATTAATTAGAGAATGTCCTCATATCCATAGATGATACAGTCTTTTTAAAACACCCTAAGCAGCTCTAGATATTCTAGTTGAATTGGGTTGTTTCCTTTGAAGTCAGTAAAAGATGATCAGAAACTTTCTAAGGTTTCCTTTTCCTTTTTTTCCTTTGCTTTCTGCCTATAATGCAAAACACCTCATTGTGACAGGGGTAAAAAAAAGTCTCATTCCCATTCCAAATGATATGGACTGAAATGCTTCCTGGTTTTTCTCATTAAAGAACAAATGCAGACGGGGATCATCCCCCCCCCCCAAAAAAAAAAAAAACTCGGATAGGAAGGATGAGCAAAAGGTAGTTTTGTCAGCTTTTAGTTGGATCTTATGCTTCTTTTCAATTCACTGCACTGGTGTTCAACTTTTTAGGATTCATTTTGACAAAATAATTGCTTGTAGTGCCGAAGACTCACGTCTTGTGGCTTGTTTACGATACGGCACCATATTTTGGAAGGGATGCAACGATGCCAGATGGTGTATGCAAATTTCACAGAGCAGCTACTTATGGCATCTCTATAATTACTGTTTCTAACGGTACCTATCTCCCTGACACCCATCACACAGATCCATACGTAATTGTTATGCATACTTGGCATTGTAATGTCTAATGGCACACATTTTTCATTGTGCGGCAATCAAAGGCCCTCCCGAAACCACAGCAGGAAGATATCATCTTGTCTATTTTTTTCCTCGGGAAAGTTTTCCACTATTTAACATTTGCCCAGAAAAGGTGGGGTGGCGATGCAATGGGGAGCATGTTTCACTGCCATAACTAGGCAGCCACATTTTTAAAAGGAAAAGGAAAAGGTATTTCTTCTCCAAGAAGAGATTTGTAAGTGTTCCTTGAATAATTCCATTCAACTCTACGTCATGTACAGATAACCTTCGATTTATCATTTGTTCAGCGACTATTCGAAATTATAATGGCGCTGAATGAATGGTGGTTGCAGTCGGTCGTCTGAACGATGTCAATAACCCAACTTGTGCTTATAGACTTTATTTATAGGACCAAAGAATGTCTTCAAAGAGTATTTGAGATTTCTGCTTCTGTCTGAAGGGAAAAAAATGGCCTGGCATTTCCTGCTCTTGAGGAGTCCATTTAAAAATGAAAGTGACAGAGCAAGTTCTCTTTGTTTCTCTTACCTTCCATGGATTACATGTAATCCTCAATTTACGATTGCAATTGGAACCGGAATTGCTGTCATTATGCATAGCAGCTGCAAAGCACAACTGCATCACGTCATGTTGGCAATCCCTGCTGTCTCAGTTTTCAGTGGTGAAGCCTGCAGGAAATTGCAAGTTGCAGGTAAGTGGCTGCTGCCAGGTGGGGGAGGGAGAGAGGGGATGCATAGGGGTGCAGGGAAGGGTCCAGGGAGGATCCATCTAGGTGCATAAGTGGGTGGGGAGGGATCAGGGAGGAGATATGTGAGAGGCATGGGTTGGAAAGGGAGTGGGTTGCAAGAGAGAACAGGGATATGTGATATAAGAGGTACAGTGCAGTTTAGGGGGGGTGCGTGAGGGTGCAAGGGGTTGTGTAAGGGCGTACACGGGGCTGGTGGGGCACAAGCACAGATGGGCTGGATGAGGGTGCTTACCTCAGTGGCAGTGACCTTCCATGCTCACTTCCCCATTGACTTCACTTATCAAAAACCAGCTGAGAAGGTTAGAAATGGTGATCGCATGACCCTGGGATGCTAAATCCTAAATACACGCCAGTTGCCAAGTACCTGAATTTGATCATGTGAATGGGGGGATGCTGCAATGGCCATAAATGTGAGGCAAGTCACTTTTTTTCAGTGCTTTCGGAGTCACTGTTGAATCGTTGCTAAACAAATCATAACTCAAGTGCTACCTGTATTTAAATGAAGGACTGCATAAAAGTTTACTTATGGTTACCC
Source organism: Oxyrhabdium leporinum (assembly GCA_032468155.1). Taxonomy (NCBI): domain Eukaryota; kingdom Metazoa; phylum Chordata; class Lepidosauria; order Squamata; family Cyclocoridae; genus Oxyrhabdium; species Oxyrhabdium leporinum. The sequence continues at coordinate 22,785 of JANHFL010007013.1, read as the reverse complement.
TTTCAAACAGTTCTCTTTACATCAATAACCTTTTTGAACTCTGTCTCTGGGCTCTCACAGTATGTAATCATATTAATTTTTAGTGACATTAACTCTCTCTAGATTTACAAATCGGCTTTTCTTGATAGTAGTGATGATGGTGGAATCTTTTTACACGCTTTATTATGGATGGATAAAGGTAGAATATTATCAGCTACAAGAACGTCATAACAGACTAGACATGCCTGTTAGACATGGACAGTGGGAAAATGTGTTTTCTTTCAGACCCAGAACACGCAATCACACAGTAGAAGGTCTGCCGCATGGAACTTTTGGAAGACTTGTGTCCAGAATCTGATCAGTGGGGTCAGTGAGGGATGGGGAAGAGAGAAGGGAAGGGAAAGGAGACGGGAAGGGAAGGGAAGGGAAGGAAAAGAGGAAGGAGAGGGAAGGGAAAGGAGAAGAAAAGGAGGGGTGGGGAGAGAAAGGAAGGGAAGGGAAGGGGTGGGGAGGGGACCATTGCCTGCTTTACTGGGCAAAATCACACATGCAGAAGACCACGACCAGATTTTAACAATTGCTGTCTCTCTTAGAGAGAACTGTGGGTAATGCTGTTAGAGAGTATTTTATATAATACACTATTAAAATATTTTATTTGAGCATTTACACTTTTACGAAGGCACACGAACCATGCTTCCTTTGATTTTACTTTAAGATTTGTTCGCTGACTTACACTTCATTGTTCACAGAACTTCAAAGTAGTTTACCCACAGAAGAGAAATAAGGATTCTCCTTAGATAAGTACAGGTATCCCTCAACTTACAACCGTTCATTTAGTGGCCAAAGTTACAATAACCCTGGGAAAAAAAGGGACTTACGACCGTTTTTCACACTTACGATCATTGCAGCATCCCCATGATCAGGTGATCAAAATTTGGTCACTTGGCAACTGGCATGTATTTATGACAGTTTCACTGTCCCGGGGTCATCACTATTTGTAACCTTCCCAGCTTGGGTTCTGACAAGCTAGGTCAATGGGGGAAGAAGCCACATTCACTTAAGGACTGCACAACTCACTTGACGACTGCAGTGATTCGCTTAACAACTGCAGCAAAAAAGGTCATAAAATAGGGCACAACTCACTTAATGACTGCCGTGCTTAACAGCAGAAATTTTGGACTCAACTGTGGTCATAAGTCGAGGACTGCCTGTATTCTCAGGCCCTGGCAAGGAAGGAAGGGAGTTCCTTATATAGAATGGTGGGAGACAGGAAATGAGTAAACTGATAAGGGGAGGGTACTTTGTAGAGGGAAATGCTTGTAATATATATAAAATGGGATGGAGGGGTCCTTTGTGGCCATCCACCTAATGCTGTTGTTGCTCTTGAGTGAAGTATAAAGAACTTAATTTCATGCAACTCCCTGGATTTTTTTGACCCCAGCTCAAAAATGAACCCAGTAAGGAATTTCAATGATGGTTTTTCCTGCCTGCATCTGATGCCCATGGAATCTACCTTCCAGTAATCAATATGTCTGGACAGAGCCAGTTGTTCACCTCCAGAAAGAGCTCAGCAAAAGGTCAGGGTGAAGTATGGCAAGAGGAACTACGGATCATTAGAGAGAAGGGCAGTAGTGAAACTATCAGGAAAGGCCGTGTAGCTTTATCTGAAATCAGCAGTGCAATGCCAGAAGATGTCAGCCTGCCCTCAACATCTCCTGTTTCGCTTTAAATTAAAGTGCTGCCCTTTAAACCTCCAGCTCTATGTCACTTGTGGAGAGGTAGAAGGTGGTCTAAGGCCCATTGTCTATGGAGATCTTCAACCATCCTAGGAAGAATAGGCCTTAGATGTCCCAAAGGTGCTTTTCCAAAAGGCAGCTGGACTTACCTGAGTTTTTGTTCTTTGAAAATGTTTCGCTTCTTGTCAAAGAAGCTTCTTCAATTCTGAGAAGCTTCTTAGTTGAGAAGGGAGAAAAACCCCCAAGAAATTCCAACTGCCTTTTGGAAAGCACCTTTGGGACACCTAAGGCCTATTCTTCCTGGTTTAAGTACTTCAATGCCTGCCAGATGGAATAATTTGGCTTTCTTTCTCTGAGGGTAAACAAGCTTCATGGTTGTCCTTTAGTTTCTGGCAATGATGCTTAAAACTGCTCCGTATTCACAGGATGGGTCTAAAATAGCAGAATTCTAAACCCTCAAGGAACAAGCTTCTTTGCATCTGTTCCTGTGACGTTTTTACGTACAGCAAGTAAATATACGCTTGTATGATTCTGTCTGTGCAAACTTGATGGAAAAAATATATATTTGAATCATTTGGTTAACCAAAGTATCCTGAATTAATTTAAGGGAAAATTTATTACAGGGTTTGCTTAGAAATCACTTTAGTGCAATTGCTAATATTGTCTTAAAGGGAAATTGCTTTTTTTAAGAAAAGGAATGCATGCTGTAATAATGCTGTGTGTGTGTGTGTGTGTGTGTGTGTGTGTGTGTAAATTTGCCTCTGGATGCAATTTAATCTTAATACATTCATTGTTTCTCTCAATTGAATGTACTTTATTTTGCGACTGGACAGGCTGCCGATTAACTGCATTCCTGGGGCAGCCATTTGGAGAGGGTGTCCCAGTCACTTTATTAGAAACAGTAAATGTAGCTGTAGTTCTGAATCAAAAACACTTTTGCGGACCCCCTCATGACCCCCTGCTGCTAGCAGGACCTAAAATCATATTGTTGAAGATGCAATAAAATTGTTTCATTTAATGAAGTGTCTGACAAATTGTTCCCGTTTGGGAAATAAGGGATTACATGAATTGCCTCAATTCTGAGATTCAGTATTTTCAGATGTTCGTATACTTCTGAAGTTTATTCCTACCACATGGACACTGACATCTGGACAGAGGAAATGGTTTTCTAATATTCTTCTTTCAGCATTGGAAAGGGAAACATATGGGCCCCAGTTATCCAATGGATTGCCGAATTGATGTTACCAGCAATTTATGAACCACTAAGTTATCAGTGGAGGAGAGCCTAATGCTGGGAAAAATTGAGGGCAAAAGAAGAAGAAGGGGACGGCAGAGAATGAGGTGGCTGGATGGAGTCACTGAAGCAGTTGGCGTGAGCTAAAATGGACTCCGGGGGATGATGGAGGACAGGAATGCCTGGAGGAACGTTGTCCATGGGGTTGCAATGGGTCGGACATGACTTTGCAACTAACAACAACAAGTTATCAGTGTAGACAAGCTGTGAATGGCTGTAATAAATTATAGCTTCTATTTATTGAAACATTTATTCTAAAATTTTAATGCAAAGTTCAATCCCAGCACTGAAAAAAGTGACTTAGGGCCACTTTTCACACTTACCACCACTGTGGCATTCCCATGGTCATGTGATTTATCTTCAGATGATTGACAACTGGTTCTTATTTCTGATGGGTGCACTGTCCCAGGGACATGTGACCCCCTTTTGCGACCTTCTGACAAGCAAAGTCAGTGGGGAAGCCAGGTTCACTTAACAAGAATGTTACTAATTTAACAGCTGCCGTGATTCACTTAATAAATGTGGCAAGAAAAGTCGTAAAATGGGATAAAACTCAATTAACAAATTTCTCCCTTAGCAATATAAATTCTGGGCTCAATTATGGTTGTAAGTCGAGGACTACCTGTATAGGCCCTTTACGATGTATGGACTTCAACTCCCAGAATTCCTGATACAGGTCAGGAATTCTGGAAGTTGAAGTCCGCAGATCAAAAAGAGAGGATAGTTGTCCACCCCTGCTTTATACAGGTAATAAAAATATTTGTTGGGGGGTGGAGGGGGGAGAAGAAAGGCTTGAAAGTATTCCTGCACTGCTGTATTCCAGCAAATTGGTTCTCAGAGGCAGGAATGAAACAGCCAGCCATAATTATTCTTAGCTATCAGTAGGCCTCTCTTTCTTAACTCCTTTGAAAGACATAGTCATGCAAAGAAATGTGTTCAAGCAAAGACAGAATACAAAGGCATGCGATTATAAATATAGTTAAATTATGATATTCATCTGTTCTTTTTGAAGCAAGCCAGTTCTGGGTTTTTTAATGCATTTTTCTTAGGGACCTTGATTGTTAAAAATACACAATCACAGAAGACTGAGATTGATCATAATTCAGAAGAAAAGAAAGAGACCGACCCAATTGTTCTCATTCCATGTTTACTGCATTTGTAATGTTCCAATAATGAATATGATCATCTAAATACCAGTAGAAGTGCAGTTAAGACAGGTAATAGAGTCTTTCACCATGCTGAACTCACATTTAAATGTTCACCGACAGTCTTACATCTGACATAGAAATGCAGTATATTTAGTGAAGAGAAAATAACAAATATAAGTATGCCCCTATTGAGGTTAGAGGTTATATATTCTATTTGTACAAAAAAAATATGTAGAACAAAATAGTGGCCATAATGAAAATCTCTTAAAGGTGACATTTGGTAGCTATGATCAGTTTTTCAATATCGCATTCATTTTGTCCTCGTAAAATCCTGAAATAACCATTTTCTCCCCAGGAAATTCCCCAGGAATTTGCAGTGATCTAGAGATGGAGAAGAGAAAATATTTTATTATAGCAAACACAATCAAATTATGATAAACGAGAAGAAAAAGAAAGCAAAAGCGGAGCTGTGGTATTCATTGTCCTGTCCTCATCCAGTTTGATCATCATTTCCAAATATTTCCTTTAAAGACCTAACAGAACTATATCTCAGGCTGATGAATAATAATTAGGCCTTTTTTTTATAATGCCAGGGGGGATTATCTTTACCTGTATTGCAATCGACAGGGAAGGAAGGGAAGTTTAAACTTTAAACTCTTCAACTGAGAGCCTAATAAAAATAAACTACTTCTTGTGACACTCTCCAGACCTTATGAGACTAGACAAGGTGTTATTAAAGACACCTTCTCCCAAGGGGTTACTTTCATACAGTCTGTGTGCTGTACTGGGGTGGCCACTACATGTCCCATGTTACCTCGTTCTTTTAGAGATAAGATGGTGCAAAAGGAAATGCTGCAAGATAGCTCTATATAGTGATGTTTTTCAAACTAGGCAACTGTTTGCTGGCTGGGGAATTCTGGGAGTTGAAGAACACAAATCTTAAAGATGCCAAGTTTGAAAAACACAGCTTTAAGCAGGGGTCTCCAAACTTGGCAATTTTAAGACCTGTAGACTTCAGCTCCCAGAATTCCCCAGCCAGCATGACAGCAGAGATATCAAAGTTTCCAGGAACTTTGGAGTTCATTAAATGACAAAGTCTAATCAGAATCTATTAAAATTATATTACTAAAGTGAACCTTCCTGAAGAGGTTAGCTGCTGTTGAACAAAACTGTGATCAGTTCATGACCTCTTTTTTAAAAGCTTAAGAGTCACCTTACCATTTTTTTGTTTTGTGCTTGTTTTCCCCCCGCCGCTTTGTATTAGGGCATAAGAATAATAAATAACTTTTTTTAAATGTTCAAAAACCTTATCAGCAGTCAAGCAAGGCAATAATAGGAATTAGGATTGACATGTACTGTTTTTCAAGATATGTAATCTGCTTTGACTCCCTAGAATAAAGAGTTTGAGCAACAACTGTTGAAAAAGTCTGGTGGTTATTGACCTTGATACTTAACTTTTCTCCAGACAGAGCTATTAAGAACAGGATAGAGAGGCTCACTTGGGAAAATTGGTGCAGGAGGAAAATGTCATTTAGACTAATAAAGATTCTACCCCCTGGTAGTCCAGTTCCATCACAAACGACTTTAGTTGCGGGAACTGAACTAAAAAGGGATTAACAAAATGGATGCTGTAAGGGTAAAACCTGTTTTAAGGATGCCAGTAATGTGCCCCTTTGGGTTAAAATCAGTCAAGAAAGACCATGAATTTGGACACACAAAAAAGTGAGCACTTAGCCCTTAATTCTGGGTTTATTTGTTTGCTTGTTTGTTTGCTTTGGAAGTTCAAAATCAAACTTCTTGCTGCTTTTTTGACCTTCAAACGTTCCTGCTGGGGTAGCATGCAAGGAATAGCTTGTCCACAAAAATGACTTAAAGGGAAGCTTAAATAGCTTCTCTCCATCTGTATTCCGTAGCTGATTTAGATAATTAAAAATGCAGAGCTGTGTGTGATAGGTACTTTGAGCTATAAAATGGGATGGGATGTAGAATACATTCTGTGGACCTTTCACTTATTTAGTTGAACTGCAGTCACTGAACAATGATTCTTATTATCTAGTGGGGGGGAAATCCTAACATGGCATTTTTGTCCCCAAATTTGGTATGTACTGCAAACTCAACACAACATCCCCTGTTTTGACAGTGATGAGCAATTAAGGTAATACACTATAAGTCTCAAATTACAAATATACTACAAATAAATAAAATAAAAACAGTCCATTGAGATTATATCAAAAGGAGATTTACATGACTGTCTTCACTACAAAGTAGCTTTGTGTATATATAGAATGACAGACTTGGAAGTGTCCCTGGAGGTCTTCTAGTCCAACCCCCTGCTCAGGCAGGAAACCCTATACCATTTCAGACAAATGGTTGTCTAAACTCTTCTTAAAAACTTCCAGTGTTGGAGCATTCACAACTTCTGGAGGCAAGTTGTTCGACTGCTTAATTGTTCTGTCAGGAAATTTCACCTTATTTCTAGGTTGGTCCTCTCCTTGATTGTGGAGTGGATATATGTTTTGCTGAAAACCGAGCGTGCTTGTTAATTACAACTACTTTTTCTACTGATTTCAAAAGCAAACAAGCACAAATAACTTTATTTGGATTAGAGCTTTGTTCCTAAGCACTTACCCAATATTTTTGCCATTGTCCTTCTGCATCTTCTAGCACGCCCCATCTATTCAAAGAGAAAGCATTAGTAATATATATATATTTTTGCCTGGACATCTTGGCGGTATCACAAGTGCTATGTGAGCAGTCCAAGTAATTTCATTTGATCTATTAGGCTGAAGGATTTCTGCTCTGTGTTAGAACAGCCGTAATTTTCAATGACTTATTTCATATTGCTCTATCTGTATAGAAATCAGAATGCATAACCTTGGCCTTATTTGTATTCTCAGTCAACCCCACAACTGCATCTACCCAGCTTGAATTACCAACACTAAAGCACAACAGCAAAATAAATCACGGAGTACCTTGCTTTTTGCTGAAGCTATTACAAAACCTAAACATGAATATTTTTATCTTATTATTAAAAAAGAGACACCGACCAGATCATAAGGGTACTGTTTTTTTAAAACAGACATCTGCTCCAAGGACTAATTTCAGAGGCAGAACACAGGATATGCCAACAGGTTTGGGTTTGTAGAATGGAATGGAACAGACCTGCTCAGGCAGGAAACCCTATATACCATTTCAGACAAATATTTATCCAATCTTTTCTTTAAAACTTCCAGTGTTGGAGAATTCACAACTCCTGGAGGCAAGCTGTTCCACTAATTAATTGTTCTAACTGTCAGGAAGTTTCTCCTTGGTTCTAAGTTGCTTCTCTCCTTGATTAGTTTCCACCCATTGCTTCTTGTCCTGCCCTCTGGTGCTTTGGAGAATAGCTTGACTCCCTCTTCTTTGTGGCAACCCCTGAGATATTGGAAGAGTGCTGTCATGTCACCCCTAGTGCTTCTTTTCATCAGACTAGACATACCCAATTCCAGTAACCGTTCTCCATATGTTTTAGCCTCCAGTCCCCTAATCATCTTGGTTGTTCTTCTCTGCATTCTTTCTAGAGTCTCAACATCTTTTTTTACATCATGGTGACCAAAACTGGATGCAGTATTTTATCCCTCTATTAATGCAGCCTAGAACTTTCTAGTCTAGTGCAAAGAAGGATTGGGGTGACATGATAGCAGTGTTCCAATATCTAAGGAGCTGACACTAAGAAGAGGGGGGTCAACTTATTTTTCAAAGCATTAGAAGGCAAGATTAGAAACAACAGATGGAAACTAATCAAGGAGAGAAGCAAGGTAGAACTAAGGAGAAATTTCATTAAGAGTTAGAACAATTAATCAGTGGAATGGCTTGCTTTCAGAAGTTGTGGGTGCTGCTCCACCACTGGGAGCTTGTAAGAAAGCCACTTTTCTGGAATGGTCTAGGGACTCCTGCTCAAGTAGGGGGTCAGACTAGAAGACCTCCAAGATCCCTTTCAAATCTGTTATTCTGAGACAAAATTAGTAGTAATCCTTGTCAGCACTAGCTGTATTAAACTCAATAAACCAAGAGCTTGATTGAATAAAAAGTATTTCCATTTCTATAGTTGTGTCTCATGTAGGAAAATGCAAAATGTAGGGTCAAATCCTACAACAGTATTTCAATTCCAATTCAATTTCTAAGTGGAAATTTAAATAGAAAATAGGAACAGAGATGTGTGATATCCAACAGAACAAAGAAAACTTGAGCTTCCTGTTTAAAGAGTGTCCTAAAAGCCCTGCTCTTGGCTGCTTCCTCTTCTGCGCCCTTAACTCCATTCTCAAGATTCACACAAGACAAGATATAAATAGACAGACAGACAATTTCACAAAAGGATGAGATGGGAATTTATGGCCTCTAGTACTCTTCTTTCATGGTGCACTAGAATGGCTGCATCTCCAAACTGCTAGAACAACTTTCCAGGAGGGGAAAGGACAGACTATTTCAAAAGAAGGTGTGTTGTTGCTCTTACCCCAAAACCCAAAATGTATAAGGAAGAATAAATGTGGTGGAATCTTCAACTAGATTGGAGGAAGGGGGCTGAGAGTAGAGTTCTTGCACTGCAGAAAGCAGCATCGAATGGACCTCCCCCAAAAATCCTTCAAGCTTATTCTGACTATCCCCAATGGAATACAGTCAGTTGTAATAAGATTCTTGTAACATAGGTAACTAACAATAAAGCTTCTGCTTCAGAACTAGCTACTCACGAGTGATCGTGGTTGCTTGTGTCTGCTAATAAGGCAATGGGTGTCTTAAATAGCAGAAAAGGCAGTCTTTTGTGAGTTATTTAATATTTTCATCACTGTAGCTTTTGTACAAGAAGAGAAGTATCTCTGGAAGTACCCACCTCAGATAACAGAATAACTTAGGTAATTCTTTGTGTAACTCAGATTAATTAAATCAAGGAAGGACCATTTTTGCTTCATCTCAGGCAGAACAGAGATGACAAAACAGGTATAATGAGCTATCTCTAATTTTATAATATTGTATGTGTCTGTACTCATGTCCTTTAATTACTTGTTTGTCTTATCTGTGTATAAGACGGGATATGAGGTGAATTTCTGCCCTGCTTGAGGCTACAAAAGACTTTGCCATGGGTAATATCTATTAGCACTGCAACTGCTACAGAAAGCAGAGAAGATTACCTTAGCAATTGATATTCCCTCCTTTCAGGAGGGATGAAACATTCTTGCATTTTAAAAAGCATCACAATGAAAGAGTGAATAAGCCTTAAATGCATTGAAAATGTCTTTTAAATATGTGTATAAAATGTAAACGATATGTTAATAACCCATAGAGTTCTCTTTCTTCTGAAAATCATTAAAGAGAACAATAATTTCTTCCATTTTTTCGGTATTCATTAGAAGAATCTCAAGTCCTAAGAATAAAAATAAAATAGTACAAAATAAAGTAATAAAAAGTAAATACCTTAATGTTTCACTTTATCATATAAATTATAATATCAGCTTCAGGAAATTCAGAGTATTATTTTGGCATCCCCAACTGAAGTTGATGTGAAATTTGTAAGTAATCTCTATGAATTTGTCTTTAAATTTCAGAGTAGCAAGAGTTTTTATAGATAGCAATATAGGTAGTTCTCGAATTATGACCACGATTGAGTCCAAAATTTATGTTGCTAATTGACACATTTGTTAAGTGAATTTTATCCTATTTTACGATCTTGCCACAGTTGTTAAGTGAATCACTGCAGTTATTAAATTAGTAAAATGGCTGTTAAGTGAAGCTGACTTCCCCATTGACTTTGTGCATCAGAAGGTCACAAAAGGTGACCACATGAGCCTTGGACATGGCAACCATCATAAATATGAGTCCATTGCCAAGCATTGAATTTTGATCGTGTGACCCTGAGGATGCTACAATGGTTGTAAGTGTGAAAAATGGTCATAAGCCACGTTTTTCAGTGCCCCTGTACCTTGAACAGTCACTAAACAAATTCTTTTAAGTCAAGGATAGCCTGTAGAGAAAATACAAATTTTAAAGTAGCCCGATTAATCAGAGAACAGCCGGAGAATGTATAACAAACTGAAGATGGCTATGCAAAAATGGAGTCAAGGATTGCTGCAAAGACCAAGGAACTGGCGAACAGACCAGTCCCTTGGAATCTCCCTAGATAAGTTTTAAAAATTAAAAGGGAAATACAAATGCGTAACCAAGAGAATTACCTGGAAAATGTTTTTTTATTGGTTTTGCAAAGGAGGCTTGTTAAAGCCTTGGAGAAATCTATGCAACAGGATAAAGAAGAATTGGAGGAAGATCAAATCTTATGACAATATTTGATTGAATTGAAAATTAAGACTACAAAAAGAAGGAATATAAAATTGGCTTCTTTGATTTTACAAAGTGCTGGAAACCCTTCATGGACTTTTTGCTGGCACCGGGATTGAGGGGAAAAAATCATGCTTTTGCTTATACATAAAGGATAGAATATGGAATGAAGAGATCTCTGTTTAAACTTATAAGAGGAGACAAGATATTAAATTTGTTTATACTTCTGATGAAGGGTAGGAGTCACTTCATATGTTTTTCATTTTATTATATTCTTTCTTTACATTTTCTTTTTTTCCTTCACCTTTTATTCTTTTTTCAAACTAAGTTTAGTTTGAACCAGTTTTTACAATTATAATTAAAATGCTTAATAAAAAATAT
>JANHFL010007010.1:348914-372649 GCA_032468155.1 Oxyrhabdium leporinum | reverse complement strand
ACCAAAAATTTTACTTTAGTCTTCTGTGCAGATTCCATCATCGTCACCTTAATTTGCTATGGATTTAATCAGAAATTCATACAGAATGTATTTCTATCTCCCAGGCTGCCTAACAAAAAGCTTCAGAATGTGCAAAGTTCAAGGTATCTTGTTAGTCCATCTTTAGCGTATGTTCGTTATTACAAAATGACAATCCCTGTGTGACTGTTTCTAGCAGCTTAGCCCTGTAAGGATATCTTGTGACTCTACATTATCTTCAGGCATGAGATGACACCGTCTTCTTTCTATTGTCATATTTGCTGTTAATCTTTGCAGGATTAATTTTGGTTATAGCTTATTTTCTTTTTTTTTCTTTTTTCTTAAAAAAAACAGTTACTGAATATATAGAGTAAACCTGCATTTGTTTGGTTTTGTTTAATACAATTGAAGTTCTCAGTTCTGTCTTTACTAACCTATTACACATTGTCCCCAACTTATGACTACAACTGAAATCAGATTTTCTTTTGCTAAGCAAGACGGTTGTTAAGTGAGTTGTGTCCTATTTAAGGACCATATAGCCATAGTAGTTAAGTGAATGATTGCAGTTGAATCTGGCTTCCCTTATTGACTTTACTTATCAGAAGCCAGATGGAAAGGTTGCTAATGGTGATCACATGTCCCTGGGATGCTGAATCCATTGTAAATACATGCGGGTTGCCAATACCCGAATTTTGATCATGTGACTGTGGGGATCCTGCAACAGTCATAAGTACAAAAAATACTGTATTTCCTGGACTATAAGACACACTCTCCCCCCCCCCACAAAAAAAGTGGGTGGAAATGTCTGTGCGTCTTATAGAGTGAATATTGTGGCAGGGGGGAGGGGGTTGGTGGGGCACTGATCAGCTGTTCTAGGCAGCGGGGTTTGCTGCCACCGCCGCTGCCTATCACTGCCTATTGTTGCCTATCGCTGCTGCCCATTCACCGCTGACCACAGTGAATGGATGGTGATCAGCGGCAAACAGGCTGCAGTGAACGGGCCGCAGCAGTGGCGAATGGGCCACAGCGAATGGGCTGTGACGAACAGGCAGCGAATGGGCTGCAGTGAAGGGGCTGTGGAGGTGGTGAATGGGCAGCAGCAAACAGGCCACAGCAAATTGCTTGGGGTGGCAGCAAACAGGCAGTGGCAAACGGGCAGCGGCGATCCCCACCACGTAGAACAGCTGATCAATGGTATTCCAGGATGATCGCCAATCATCTGCTCAGCATCGAAGGCTCCAGTGTTCCCTGGGGTGGCAGTTGATCGGTGATGAGTGTAATGGAGAAAAGACCTGACGAGCCACGTACTGTGATAATGTGCTGATGTTGACCAGGCTGTTTTCTGTTTGCTGCAAGGATGCTAGCCAGATGAATACCGGATGGATGCTGGGAGACAGAGGCAGATTTTTTCCCCTTGTTTTCCTCCTCTAAAGCTAATATGCGTCTTGTACTCCAGAGAGTCTTATAGTCCAAAAAATATGCTAGTTGTAAGCCATCTTTTTCAGTGCCATTGTAACTTTGAATGGTTGCTAAATGATTGGCTGTATTCAAACATTGAAGTCTTCTCAGAGTAGACACAACTCATATCTGATACCTGTATTCTGCCTGCAGAAGTTATGGGTGATCCAACACTGGAGATTTTAAAGAAGAGATTGGACTGAAATGGTGTAGGGTTTCCTGCTTCAGGAGTGGGTTGAGCTAGAAGACCTCCAAGGTCCCTCCCAACTCTGTAATTCTGTTATGTTGATAATCAAATCCTGAATTCTGGAATATGTAATATAGGAATGCAAAAGATCAAGAAATGAGAGGTGCTAAGCCACCTGGGAAAGCCAAGGGAAATCAACAAAACTATAAAAAAAGCAAAAGTTAGAATATTTTGGACATGTGCTGTGACAACAGAAAAATACCGCATACTTCACTTAATCCTCCAAGGAAAGATTGAAGGCAAACGAGGTCCAGGCAGAAGAAAAACATCATGGCTTCAAAATCTAAGGGACTGGTTTGGACAAAACTCAACAGCACTTTTTCATGCGGCTATTGATAAAAATTGAATAGCCAACATGATCACCAACGTTCAGTGACGGATATGGGACAAGAAAAAGAAGAATGATTATGTAATCCTTTTGTACTGATCTACCATTTGGAAAATGTATTAACAAGTTTTGTTCTTCAACAATGAAAAATAGGGGGTGGGGAATCCATTATTTTGTAGAGCATTGCCTATAGAAATAAGGATACTGCTGCAAAATTGTATATTTTTCTAAAGAAAGTTGCGGCCTGGGCAAAGTCAGACACAGGTCATCCCAAATGAAGGTGAATTTTGAAGATAGATCTGTCAACACAGATAGCTTGAATTCAACAGTTGGAAAAGCAATAGAATCTGGAGTTGAAAACATAAACAAATTATAGTTACAATACTGGGGTCTCATTTTTGGCTCTCCTTGAGGTGTGTGTGTGTCTGTGTGTGTGTGTGTATAAAATTATGTTTATAAAAATAAGAAGTAAAAAAAGACCTGACCATATGTTGCTTGTGATATTTTGGCTTTATCAATTATTATTTGCTAATAATTTTCTTGAAAAATAAATAGTGCCCTCGATGGCGCTTTGGATTACAGGTAGTCCTGGACTTATAACAATTCATTTAGTGACTGTTCAAAGTTACAACGGCACTGGAAAAAGAGACTTATAACCATTTTTCATATTTACAACCATTACAGCATGTTCATGTGATTAAAAATAAGATGCTTAACAACTGACTCATATTTATGATGATTGCAATGTCCTGGAGTCATGTGATTCCCTTTTGCAACCTTCTGATAAGCAAAGTCAATGGTGAAGTAGGATTCACTTAACAGTGATTTGCTTAACAACTGGGGCAAGGAAGGTCATAAAATGGGGCAAAATTCACTTAACAGCTGTCTTGCTTAGCAACATAAATTTTGGGCTCATTTATGGTCGTACACTGAGAACTACCTGTATCCCCAGCAACATACCACTAGGATATAGAACAGCTATGAGCTTCAGTAACTAAGGTAACTGCAATTTTATTATCTCATAGGTAGCATGATAGAATCCAGAAAACTATTAGAATCTTTAACTTTGGATGTCAGGTTCCAATCTCAGAGTTATGACCTCATCAAATTCCTATTTTTGATGCAAATGTGGAATGATTAGCCGTAAATAATTCTGTCAGATGGAAAAGGACAAAAAAGGGAGCTTAATGTCATTTCTATCATACTTCCTTTCCTCCTAAACATGTTTGAAAATGGAAAGAAATGTATGCCATTTCTGGAGCTGATTAATATACTTCATTTCCACTGAGACTCAAGAATAGACAGACATTAAAAATATACAAAACCCACTCTGTCTTCTATCTTAGTAACATGAAACACCGAGGCAAAAAGGTTGGCCAAAAATGACCCTTCTTATATTTTTCATGAAACAAATAAGCATTGTTTGCTCTTCAGATAATTAAAAAGAAAATAAGCACTGTTTGGAAGAAGCTACAGTCATAACCAATTTCTCCAGCTATATTGAAATATATCCACGCTTTCCTATTTTAGATCCTTTTTCTCCAGCTTTTTCCAGCTGCTTTCCTTCTCCTGCCTTGTCTTTCTTATGCATCAGCATCAACTTTCTTGCAGCTTTGTTTTGGCTTCTGGTGCTTTGCCAAGATTCATCATTTCCTGCTTACACAGCGATCTAAACCAGATCTTCTAATCAGCTTCTTTGCCCTGGATCCTTCTCTTCTGACAAAGCAACCAAAATGAAAATGGGTTTCTCTTTTTATTTGCCTTTCTTATTTCTCGGTTCCCTTTGACAGAGTCACAAATGGATAAAGATGGGAGACTTCTGTGTGGGATGCCTGAGATGTGACCATCTTTTGGAAGCACCTAAGAGACTTACAGCATGCTCGCTTTGGCAATAGCTCAACAGAGCTATTTGAATGCATTGAAGCTCTTTATTATTCCGAATCCAGATCGCAACTAAGCTTATCAAATGGCTACATACATTTCCTCATTGAGTCCATTGGCACTGTTTGGGAAGGGACTGCTCATAAAATGCTTTCTGGCATTACTTTCATCGAAGGGCAAGAAATGAATTAAGGGGGGAAGCTTTTTTTTATCAAGTTGGATCTTGCACTGCATCCAAATTGTAAACTGCAATCCCTCATTGAATTATATATTGTATATATTTTATATACTCTATGTAGTCAGGGAGCAAACCCCACACTCACTCGCACTGAAGATGTTACATAGTCAGGTAATGAAATGTCTTCAAGTAAACAGCCAAGTTCAGAGAGCACCAAGGACTCTTTATGTATAACTTAGAGCTACACATAAGCTCTTCTGCTAAAGCTTTAACTCTCTCCATTTTTTACAAAAGGAAAACCCTAACTCTCAGCTAGGATGAATGGCTTTTGAGCAAGCAGTCACTATTAGTCAGGCTCTAACCTTTCAGAGAGCCAGAAGACACAGGGGTATTAGATCTAGCCTGCAAAAAGCTGAATGGATACTAGAGGACAAAGTTAGAGTTTTCTGCTCTCTAGGGTTCATCTGGATTTTTGCAGCATCAATTTGGGTAGTCATACAGGAAATCATCTTATGATGTGATATGATGTTCCTTGATGTCATTGCAAGGAACATGCTGGGCTTTTTTCTTCATCTTCTTTGATATTTTGGAGTTGGGGAAAGGGAAGGAAAGGAAATGAGAAGCTCTGGGTAGCAAACTGCCTTCCTAACCTGATTTCACCACTACATTTTGAAAAGTACTAAACATTCTTATTTGGCGTTGTATTTTGGCAGATTGGCATATTTTAAAGATGGTAATAAAAATAGGAAAACTTTGAAATACAACTTATGCTGCTGCTGCTGTTTTTGTTATTTCTTCTTTAAAAATTGAAAGAGCTTCAAACATTGCCACTGAAATGTGGCTAATTCGCTACCAAATTTCATTTTAAAAAATTATCACAAATTGAATGCTGACAGCCAAGGATTTCCCACCTTTGCTTTAGACCCAGACAATTCATCTATGCTTGCCCTTGCCCTTTATGTATCTTTTTGTATACATAAGTAGAGAGAGAAGAGACATAGACTTTTTGAATATCTTAGAAGGATATAAACATAAGTTGAGGTAGTGGTGATACTGGCGATGTTCTAATTAATTTTATTTCCATTCTTCAGCTATTCACTCTGAACTTATTTTTGATGGTCATCATGAAGGGGAAGATAATCAGAATCTCAAGAACTTAGTCTTTGATGGTATATATGCTTTTTTGCATACATCTTTTCCCAGCCACCAAGTAATCTGAATTTTCTTTAGATGAGAGGCTACTTAGTTAAACTTTATTTATGATGAAACCAAAATATCAAATACATTACAATACATTCAGATAAAAACAAAGGTATAAATTTATAGAATTACAGATCGTTCAGGCAGCAATACATCAGTGAGTAACCATTCCCAATGTTAAATCCAAAGTCTTTTCATGCTAATCATAATCAAACAAAATTTGGCAACTCTCCTGGATATTTCTGTAGACCACTCTGCTAAACAGAGACAGTTATGGAGGGGCCAGTGGTGGACATGGCAAATGATGAAAGCAATGTTTGAGCTGTTGCAACACTAGCTCTGGCCCTTTATGCGT
Source organism: Oxyrhabdium leporinum (assembly GCA_032468155.1). Classification (NCBI taxonomy): domain Eukaryota; kingdom Metazoa; phylum Chordata; class Lepidosauria; order Squamata; family Cyclocoridae; genus Oxyrhabdium; species Oxyrhabdium leporinum. The sequence goes on along the minus strand of JANHFL010007010.1, from coordinate 366,984 downwards.
GCACTGTGAAATGGCACACATGTATGAAAGGGCCAAAGCATGCATCACAATAGTATGGTGCTCTTTTCATCTTTTGATGAAAGCGTCCAATCCTGCAAATGCCTCTACTGCTAACAAATATAGAATGTTCTTTTCACCAGCCAACCCAAGTGGGAGGTTAATAGGCCATTAATAATTCTGAGTTCCATCATGATAGAAAGAACAATACAATGATGCACTCAAAAGCTTGAACAAGATGATCTTATGATAGTGTATTAATAAACCTTTCCTCCAGTGCCATCTATGGCAAAGCAGACTCTAGCTAATGAGTATGTCTTTTTGTGTAGAGTAGAAATAAGAAAGTAAAGGGAAACATTTATTACAGAGACTACAATTGCAGTAATAAGAGATTTACTAGTATCATTCTGAAGATCCAAGTCAAGAACTGGCCTAGTCAATCTCTGGGGTGGTTCTCTTACAGCTTGATGTCATCTAAAACTGAGTTTAAAAACCAAAGTAATTCAGGCCTAAAGCTAGGCTTTTCTTCTGAGGGGATCAACTGAACCAAAGAACCTTCCAAGAAGGCTACCATAGCCACTACTTTAATCATCAGGATCTCATGTGAATTCATATGGAGGCAAGGCCAAGTTTCAATTCAAGAAAGTAACTTGACACAGAATGAAGACCATGCCATGTGACATAAGAAATTAGACTATGTTGCCCCCAATGCCTTATTGTCTTCACAAGCACAGAACTTAGCTTCACAAAACAGACGATTCAACATCTTGACCCCGAATAACTAGAGAAGCGTGTTCTATTGTTCAAATTCCAACCAATGTACTATAAACATTTTCCATTCAGTGTATTTAAGTGGTTTGACAACTTGATATTTTATCCCTTTCTAAGACTCTATGGGGGGGTTATTTTCAATTCTTACCTTTCTGTGCAATTTAAGCACTTTTACCTGCCTTCAACTTTACATCTGACAGCTATGAGTGGAGCTATATTTTAGGACCAGATATAATTTTGAAAAAGTGCTTTAATCCTCACAAAAGCTGACTAATTTTTTGTAATTAATTAAGGATGTGAAACTTTGAAGAAGGATGTCACTGGATTAAGAGGAATTTGACTCATTGACGCAATAGCTTTCTTCTGGCATGCATGGAAACCTGAAAAAAGATGTTCATGTTTTAATGACCAGTAAAGAGATCCTGTACTTGCATAACGTCTGACCCAATTCTGCAGGATAATTTTAGAAAGCATGCATGGCCTTGCCACATGTTAAGAGAATCATAAGCTGCCACCAATATCGAAACTTCATGTTCAGTTGTTCTCATCTATAAACACTGCCGCATTCATTCTACATTTGTCAAGAAGCAAACAAGGAAGCAGGACTTACATGTCTTTAAAGGATTTTTCCTTTCAGAATTAGGGGAAAACTACAGAATCTACAAGAGCAGCAAGCAGCAATGAAGTTTACTGGAACCAGCATGGCAAACAGCTAGAGAAGGACTTCATGAAGGGCCACACCAAGAATGTATTTGCACAAGTGAAAAGGATTTGAATACCATTTTCTGCTCATAAAAACATCATCAAAAACAAGCAAAGAACTGTCTGACCAACAAAGTGTCAAGAACAGATGAAAAGAATATGCAAAGATATGCCAGCAACAAGAAGGCCCAGGAGAATAAGAGAAGGAAGCAGAAATAGGACCAGGCATCCTTCAGGAAGAAGTCACATAGGCAATGAGCCAATTACCAAACCACAAGACCCCAGGTGTTGATACCATTCCCCACAGAATTTCTGAGTCTTATATCACCCACCACTATAGCAGCATTGGGCTAGAAAATTTGAGAAACAAGCACATGAACACAGGGTTGGGAATGATCTGTGTTCATTCAATTGCCAAAATGGATGACTCCAAAGATTGCTCCAATTGCCCCCATCCCTTATACTAGCAAGATTCTCCTTAGGATCATACAACAACATCTGGTGCCGACCATCAAAAGGGAATTCCAGATGTTCAAGTTGGCTTCAGAAGAGATTGTGGCACTCATGACTATTTTGCAAATATATGTTGGATCATGGACAAATCTCAAGGATATCAAAAGAATATCTACATCTGCTTTATTGACTACAAGAAAGCCTTCTTTTGTGTTGATCATCACAAGCTGTGGAGAGCCCTAGAAGACCTGGGAATACCAACAAATCTGGTCAAGTTGGTGCAGTCATTTTACACAAATAGGAACCACTGTGCAAACACCATATGGAGACATTGCTTGGTTCAAGATAAAGGAGTGTGGCAAGATTGTATTTTTTTTACCTTTCTTATTCAACCTGTATGCTGATGTGATAATGAATGAATAGATAATGGAGGAAGAAAGAGCAACAATCTTCAATATGCTAATGAACAACTCTCTTCTCAGAAACCAAAGAAGGTCTGAAATATCTGCCCAAAACGATTAAAAAAGAAAGTGAGAAATCTGGCTTCTTCCTGAACATCAAAAGAACCAAACTCGTGAACACTGCAAGAAATGGAAATATCAATATAAGTGGTGAAAATGGTGAAGAGATCATATGCATGAGAGAATTCAGAAGTAAAGTGTCTAATTGCACTGGCTCGATGAGCATGAATCATATATGGAAAACCTAGGTCATCATCCTGACAGTTAAATGCAGATTCCACACTATCGTGTTTCCTATTGCTAGCTACAGTTGTGAAAGTTGGAATAAGAAAAAAACTAAACAGAAGTAAAATTGACTTATTTGAGCTATGGTATTGGAGAAGGCTTCTGTCAGCCCCAAAACCAAGAATGACATATGGCAATTATTTCAAGCTGAGTTCTTTATTATTCTATGCCTATAAACAAAATCTTGCCCTACTGAGGACTTTACTATCTGCATCTACAATATACTTCGCGGACTATGAGGGAGAGGCTGTCTTCACCCTCATTCTTTCACATATAATATCTGAGCTAGAAATAGGAATTTCCAGTCTTTCTTATGAATGAGTACATTAAGGAAAAATTTCTCTGAATGATCTGTTCCTAACTGCTTTAATCAATTCATTCATTCCAAGCTATAATTCTAGTTCTGATAGTAGTTCTTGTGCATTGGTGGACTTCTGCTCATTTCAGCCAGTATATCAGAAATATATAACAACATGTTCAATACATTTGATCAAATAGAATTTGATAATTAATTAATAACTAATATTTCTGGATGAAATCCAATGTATTCTTAAGAACGTATATATCATTCTTTTTAAATCAACTTGTAGACTATATAAGGGAGCTAGTTCCAAAACATTTAGAAAGAAATTGATAGGCAATGGCTGCTCTGTGAATTTCTGCTGAATTGAATAGTGCTGTTCAGCTGATTTTGAGTAAGATTTATGTATTAATGATGAACATATGATTGCTAAAATATATAAATTATTTTGACAATTAATGTGGACAATGAATATGTTAAAGACTGTATGAGCAAAAGATCAAGAACCTTTGGTTACAACATAATGCTTAATCATTGGGAGAATATGTGGAGTAAAAGATTGATATTTACATTGAACTATAACTTGAAAGAGAATTTTATGAGCGGATGTACCATTGTCATTTAACATCTGCTAAATTGTCAAAGGGCATGTGAAATATCTGTTGAAAATGTAAACAAAAACAAGGCATTATTTTTCGCATCTCTAGTGGATGCCCTAAGAGAGGTAAGACTTTAGAATCAGATATGCATTTTAACTCAGAGAATTCTTAAACTGATTGTACAATTGAAGCTAGAGGCTTTTATTTTAAGTTTTATGGACAAGCAGACTGAAAAAATAGAAGGCTTTTGTATGTGCAAATATACAAAATTCACACTGCTATATACACAATGGACACACAACGGATTGTGAAATTAATGGAGTTGGTAGACGTGGCAAAATTGATTGCTTTGATTTAAAAAAAAACTCTCACTTCATTTCTACGTGGAAACCACTCCTGGAGTTTTGTTTGAAACTGAAAGAATTGAAATTTTAACCCTGGGTTTTGATGATTAGATTTTTTAATGATGATATTTGTTGTTGCTTATTTTAGTTCTATGAGTCATTGATTTTTAGGTTTTTATTGGAAGTTATCTTTTTTATATAGGTTTTTTTGTTTGTACTCCTCAGTTTTGTATTGTTTACCTTTTTTGTCCTCTGTTTCCTATGCTTTTGTATTTTATACTTTTAAAAAAATTAATAACATGTATTCATTTAAATTAATCTAATTTAATTAAAGCAATGGCATCATTCCGATGACTTCCGTAACAGGGAATTTAACTCTAAGCTTGTCCTAGGACATTACATCCCTAAATGAACATCTCATCTCCTATGTCCACATCTTCTATAAAAACGTCTTGTTTTGAACAAGCATCACAAAGCACATCCCAGCTATTCAAATAATCCCTCTCTTTCATTAGAAGTGGGCTTGTCTCATGGAAAAAGCTTAACACATTCAGATAAAGGATCAGTGTACTATTAATACTTTTTTTGCTAACATAATACAAAAGTGATTTGCAGATCCTTTGGCAAAACAACAAGCAAAGTCCAATTGCAACCACATTCTTCCATGTCTTTGATCAGTGTCATAGTAATCATAGGTTTAGAACAGGAGGGAAAAATCTAATGATAGTATGTTAGCCCATCAATATGTAATGTTTGGAATTAAATGAATTGTATCAAAACAACTACAGAATTTGAAAGCATTAACAGAAATAGAAAGAGCATGCATGATAGTTCTATAAAATAATTATCTTTAACTATTAAAAGTAAGCAGGGAAAATGAAGCATAATCCAAGGCATGTCTGTTTGAAGTCCATCAAATTATCCTAAAGTCAGTGTTTATAAGATTTTAGTCTTCAATGCAGTAAAGAAATACCCCCCCCCCCCGTAATATAGTAACATACATTCAGTTAAGATAGAATAGCAGATTCAGATAATGGTTTTTAAGGTGGAGAAGTATTCTGTCAAGTTTAACTTAATCATTTTCTCCATCATTATACAGCCTACTGAAATGCAGGAGCTAATAACTGAAGGATCAATAATATAAACATCTTTTTTCCCCAGAAACTTTCATCAATAATTTTCGTTACATGCAAAAAATTCTAAAGCAGTTGGTCTTAAGACTGTCCTCAGTCTAACACCTATTATGTATGTATATATGTATTGTATGTTTGTACTGCCCCCCGCTCTGCGGAGGCTCCCGGATTTGAAGACTTTTCGCCAGGAGCTGAAGACCCTACTCTTCCGACAAGCCTTTCCTGACTGAGGGGTTTTTTAATTGGTTTTCTTTTTAATTCTTTTAAACGGCTCTTTTAAATTGATTTAAATTGGTTTTAAAGTCCTTTTGATTGGTCTTAAATGGGGTTTTAAAAGGAGTTTTTAAATGGTTTTTATCCATGTTTGTAATTGTAGTTTGTAAACCGCCCCGAGTCCTTGGAATGGGGCGGTATATAAATTCAAATAAACTAAACTAAACTAAACTATTGGAAAATGTCTAAGCATGAAAAGATGCACATTCTTCCATGTTCTCTAAGTTTTAATTATGAGCAAATATATTCAAGAATACAGGCTCTCTGCAGCTGGACTCACTCCTGGAAAGTTAAAATTGATTTCTCTATTTAATATAAACTGCCTGAAAAGCCAAGGAGATTCTGAGGAAGATGCCAGATTTGTGATTAGTTACCGCAGTCCAGCCATGGATGTTCATTTCCTATTTATTCTGCTTCTGCATGATAGCAATACCATGAGAGCTTTTTGGCCATTCTCATCTATAACCCCGTTCTAGATTGTTGGGGGAACGAGAATGGGGCATTTCTTTGACCACAAGACTTCCTTTTGCAGAATAATCACATTTCTCGTATCCCTAAAGGGGCCTTGAGCAGCCAGGGGCGCCTCCGGGAGCTTTACCTGCAGAACAATAACCTATCCAGTGAGGGCCTGAGCCATCCCACCTTCAGGTAAGAAGGGTAAAAAGTGACACTGGCTCTGGCAAAGAGCAGTATAATTTAAAATCAGGGCTTCTGGATTTTGAGTAGACAACTTGCTGAAGTAGGGGGCATTGGGAGACTTTCTAGGCTTTTTATCAGGCATCCTGTATCTCTATAGCAAGCTGAAGAGCCTCGAGTATCTGGACCTTTCCAACAACAACTTGACAGAGGTGCCCGCTGGTCTTCCTGCCAACATAGTAATACTACATTTGGGCCGAAACCGCTTGAAGGGACTACCGCCTGAGCGTCTTAGCCGCGTGCGAGGCCTGCAGTATCTCCTATTGCAAAGCAATGCTTTAACAACTTCAGGGATGCACCCAGAGGCCTTTGCCCACTTGCGCTCCCTGCATACACTCCATTTATACAACAATCAGCTGGATGGAATCCCACCTGGACTTCCGCGGCGTGTCCGGTCTTTGATGCTGCTGCATAACCAGATTGCTCGCATTGGCTTGAATGACTTTGCGGCCACGTATGCTTTGACTGAGCTCAATCTCAGTTACAACCGGCTTTATAGCGCCCACATCCATCGTCTGGCCTTCCGCAAGCTTAGGCTCCTAGAAACTCTGGACATCTCTGGCAATAGGCTCACGCTTCTCCCTGCTGGGTTGCCCACCAGTCTTCAAGTCCTCAACCTTCAGAAGAACCAGCTCAATGCTCTTGCTCCAGAACGGTTAGTTAACCTCACCATACTTAAAGAGCTGCACCTGGCACACAACCGGCTGAAGATTAGCAGTATTTCTCCAGGGACTTGGCATGAGTTGCACGGGCTCAAGGTAAGGCAAGAAGGAACAGGGAGGGAGTTGCACAATGTATATTCGTGGGGCTAAAAAAGGTCATTTTAGGACAGCAAAATGATAAGAGCTTTTCAGAATAAACTCCTATGTGCAAGTAAAGCAAATTGGGAATTGACATCCCAAATCAAGTTAAAACAAATGTAGACACATACGTGCAAAACTAAATTTGAATTTGCAAGTAAGTAACTTCCTATCGTATTTAGTTCGTCTAGTAAAGTTGTTTTATTATGGGTTCAGGACAGACAAAAGGAAAAGCTGCTTTACATAGTGCATTATGAAAGTCTGCAGAAATTATAGATTAGGTAGGTTTATGGAGGATAGCTTATCTCCAGTATTGCCACTGTAAATGACACCCAAACCATTTAGTGGGTTTTTCCTTTCCAGCTCCTGGATCTGAGTTTCAATGAGTTGTCATATGTTCCAGCAGACCTTCCAGAATCACTAGAATATCTATACTTGCAACACAACAGAATTATTGTCATTATGGCTGAGACTTTCCTCACAACATCCAACATACGGGTCATCTCTCTCAGGTAAACGAAAGACCAACTAACTGCCTTTTATAGAAGAATGGATATCTAACTACCATAGCCTGAATATTACATGCTTACAGCTCATAAATTATAGAACTGTGAGTTTAGTTTACATGTAGCTCTTCCTCTTTAAAACAACTTCAAACAAAACAATGGTTATTTTCAATGAAAATAGCCTCCTTTGGAATTCCCTCCAAAAATCTTTTAAGAACCAAAAATGTCAGGCTCCCGTTCTTGTGACATTACTCTGCCCTCCTTGTTTTGTAGATCCAACCGCTTATTGGCAGCCAATGTGTCGGAAGAGGCATTTGCAGACCTGAAATTCCTGGAAGTAGTAGACCTGGCAGGCAACCCAGAACATATCAGGCCCTCTCTCCTGCAAGCTGGACACCAGGCCGAGACTCAAATGGGCACCTAGGAAAGCAGCCTGGAAGAGGTTAGATTTAGAGCTCCCTGTGGGCCTAACTTGTAAGTTTGCACTCACCCTACACAGTATATTCTTCAGCTCTAGCGGAATCATAAATTTCTGATAAGTGATTTAATGATATAAAAATTATTAAAATATATTCACTGATAACAGATTACTTAATAGTTTTCAGCTGCAGAAGAGTTGGATAATGCAAGAGTTTACAGGAAGAAAAAAGTATAGAAAATCATCTCATGAGTGTATACTTGAAAGTTGAACTACGAAGTTGAATGAGATTCATGTGAATATACAAAGTAGCTTTCATTTTCATCACACAGCAAGCACGAGCAAAAATTGTGCTGTTCCCTACTATGGTAGCTGCCGTCTACAGGTAGTCCTTGCTTAACGACTAGCCACTTAGTGACTATTCGAAGTTACAATGGACCCACAAAAAGTTACTTATGGTTTGCTCCCAGAGTTCGGACAATTGCACCTCCTCATGGTAACATGATTACACTTGGGATGCTTCGCAGCTGGCTTGTATTTATAGCCATTTGCACTACAATCCTTGCTGGGTTTTGGCAGTACTTCCATTGGATAAAATGAATTTAATGACTGCCACATTTGCTTAATGATCCTGGCATTTGCTAAATGATTGCAGAAAAAAAAGTCACAAAATAACGATCACAGTGTATGGTCAGAAGTCAAGGACTACCTGTCCATATAAAAATATGACAGGGGGAAAGAGTGCCCAAGTCAATGTTGAATCCCAGTAGATTGCCTGGACAAATCCCTGCTGTTTTCTTGGCAAGATTTCAAAAGTGTTTGCCATTGCCTCCTTAGGGCGGAGAGCGTGCCTGCCCCAAGGTCACCCAGTTGGTTTTGTATACAAGGTGAACTAGAACTGAAGGTTCCCTGGTTTTTAGATTACACCAAGCTGGCTTTCTTGTATGAATAGTATGATGTAAATGTCACCTGCTATTTGATACAACCTAGTTGCAGATCGATTGATGGTTGACTTAATCATTTGTACATTGCTTTTTAATAGTTTCCAAAAAATGTGTATGAGTATAAATCCGGTGGTTTATAAACATTTATACCGTGTAATGAAACTGCAGCAAACTAAACATCCACAGAAGGTTAATTTTTTAACGTCTTCACCCAGCACTAAAATGATAACAATGATTGTGCCAGATCCTACCAAAATAGGGTGGATAATCGCCTGCTTGGATTATATCCTTGGATGAGGATCTCATTACCCAAGGCTTCTTTGGCAATTTTTATCACCTTGATCTTTCCCTTCTCACTCTCGTATTTTCCCGATCCACAACACAGTTCAACCTAAATATGTAGTATTGCTGTCAGTGTTGCTTCTGCATGTGCAGAAGATCCCATGTTACAAATATAAATACAGCCAATCTTTCTGGACACGTCACGTCCACTGATTGTATATCTTTCTTCTGCAGATTACCATCCGGAATTCTCTGCACTACTCTACTTGCTTAGGCCTTTTGATGAATCTAATCTACCTGCCAACTTCTGGAAGGGGTTTTGTTGTATAGTGTTTACTCTTGCGGTTTCAGTCAGCCAAATACAACAAAGCCAGTGCAAGCAAGCTGCTTTTCTTGGGAGCAAAACTGGAATGCTGATTGCCAATGGATCTACATTTGGCTTGGCTAAGCTTTCCAGGAAAGTGACAGTCATACCCGAAAGAAGCTAGTGCATCCTCCTGCACTCATTTGCAATATTGGCAAGGACATACAATATTCAGTGGAGCACTTCCCCCACAGTTCCTTCTTCTGCATCACTTCTCATATGTATTTCCAATCTAATAGCCCAGCTGCTGCAGTGAGCTACAAAGTTGTAAATGCCAAGGTTTTCTTCCACATGTGTCAAATGCCATTTAATTGTTTTGCAAAGGAGAAGATGTCAGAAATGACAGCTAGGCTGTTCACTACACATAGAATTACTAGCCAGTGTTTTGATCTCCCACATTTATGACTGTTTGAATAGACTTGGGGCAACATTCCTGCCTGAGCAGAAGATTGGACTAGAAGACCTCCAAGGTCCCTTCCAATCCTATTATTCTGTTCTAACTAAGGGTCCATCATTACAGGAGTAAAGTCAGAATAAGGGTTGCATTTTTCTATGGAAAATATAACTTTAATTGAGATCAAGGACACCATGCCTGTATCAAGGATGAAGCCACAGAAATGAAATTATTTTAATATTAAATGACTTCATAAGCTAAACTTGTATTAACTTAGCATATTAAACTGTTTTTATAGAGATAGATGAGGAAAAAAAGAAATTAAAGTGATAAAATAGATGGAAGATTCCATAAGAATGGCATATTACTGTTGAGCGGACACATAAACAGAATCCAGATTAAAATGAGGTTTGGAGAATTTATTACTGGTACATTAAAGATTTTTTGTTTTGAACAAACTTTCTCCCCTCCCGCCCTTAAAAATGTTTTATATTTATGTCATCCTATACATAAAATAAAGCCATAACACAGATTTGCAGCCTTTCCTTTTAACATTAATTCTGAAAACCTGTGGCTAAACAATAGTTTCAGAGACAGGCACTTTTATAAAAATGAGATTGTGAAAATGGGCCAGGAAAGAAAAGGGTATATGGTACATTTGTTTTCCTTTTATCATCTTTACAATAAACTAAAATTTGGTTTTAAAAGGTATGTAGGCAGAGGCAGGGAAGACCACCTGGATACAACCCACAGTTCATCACCTCATTTCATCCTGAGCAATAGCAACAATCCTGAGTTAATTTCTTATACTCAAATCTTACAGAAAAAAGAACTAGGAAAGATCACATTTCCATCTGTCAAAATGAATTGTACAAAAAAAGCACCCCAACAGGTTCCAGCAGCGTCTCTCCTGTCTTTGTGTGGGGAAGAGGGAGCTAAGTGATGCAGTGTCTCTCTATAATGTATCAGGTAGGGGTTATCAGACACCATTTTCCATTCAACAGAAATAGTACAATTACATACAAGAAGAAAATCTAACCTGCATAAGAGTACCATGAATGAATTCCATAAACTGTTTGTACACCAGAACTGAACAGTTATTCCTTCCCTAGGAGAAAGACTGCTCTGCTATGCTCTATACATTAAAGAAGAGAACCATCTCATTTAGCAGTCTCATAGATGCTTCGTTTTTTGGTCCCTCTAAGACAAGGTAGAAACAACAAGAAAGTGTATGTTACAGTCCAGACCCCTCAAAAAGTATGAGTCTTGTGACTACACACTTCTCCACATTAGAGATTGTTTAAGGAGCAGACTAATTAGCTCTCAATAGGGAAGGATACCACATATGCAGGACTCTCTCAACTGGCATACAAGGCAGATTTAGAAGGCATGCAAAACCACACACACAAGGAATCCCAACTAGATCTCTTTGACCACTGAAAACCACTGAAAAGTGATTACATGAGTCAAAAGTCTATTCAGCTGTCAGTATACACTGATAAGGGCCAGAAAATCAAACAGTGTGCAAAGTGCCTGGTGCAAAAGAGAGCAGAGTGATGGATGTAGCTATAAGGGAACCTAGGAAATGAATGCAGACTATATGGCTTCTGGAATAACCTCGTTAAACACACTGCAAATGCCAAGTTCCAAACTAGACCAACTCAGTTAATTTAGGATGTTCTGGAATCTTTCCATCACTGCAATTGATATCTACATTAACACACCTAAAACTATTAAATACCCTGGTCAGTGGAGAAAGATACCATGTGAACGGGACTTCTATCTCAACTGGTATACAAGGTAGATTTAAAAATTGGAATCCCACAGGCATGGGCACTTCACACACAAGGGTTTCCTTGACTACTGAGAAGGGGTGAGATTAGATCAGGTAAAAAAACAACAACAGAGCTCAAGTGGCATGTGCAAAATGCTTAGTGCAAAAGAAGAATGATGGATGTAGCTATAAGGCACCTGTCACATGGATTGTCTTTCGTCAGGTCATCGGGGCTATAATATACTTATGGTGAAGCCTAGAAGAGTTTTCTGCAAAGTCAGTTGATCAAGAATCAGCTTGTGGCATTACTGATCCATCAGCATACAGCCTATGTATGCATTTTGGTCTTTTCACTACCCTTCACCTGTAACAGTGAAAAGACCATGCTTGAAAGCATTGTTGTTTGGATAGATAATTTAAGTGCTTTAGCTTCATTTCCGAAACTTCTGCAGCTGAAAGACAAAAACATGAACATCAATGTTTCCAAGAAAAGATAAATGTATAGGTAAACCATCTATGGTATTCATAAGAACCAGTTTGGTCTAGTGGTTAAGGCACTAGCTCGAAACCGTCTCGTCTTATGCGAGGGGTGACTGGAACCAGTCATTCTCTCTCAGCCCAACCCACCTCAGAGTTGTTGTGGGGAAAATAGGAGGCAGAAAGAGTTATGTATGTTTGTGCTGCCTAGAGTTATTCATAAAAATAGTACAGGCAGGATAAAATAAAAAATAAAAAACAAAGACCACTAACATACAAATTTTCCCAAGGCTGATCAAAAGCTGGCATAAAAAAAGTTTTTTTTAAAAAAAAATCCAGGGCAGACACACTGAGATTGTTAAGAAACACCGTGAAGACTGTCTCCCTGGCCTAATTTTTAATAACAAAATCACCTAAGAAATGTCTGTGGAAACTGGTAATCGTTTAAATAACCTCCCTCAAAAAGTGCAAAATAGCGCTCTAAATTGGACTCAGCTTGGGAATCAGCCTATGCCTATGGAGACAGGAGAACCTGCCCCAGTCACAGTTACAGGAAAAACATGCACTCCAAAGTGTAGAACATTTTGACTAAGGAGGACTTGGGGAAATGGCCTTCTCATCTATAGCAAAGGTTCCCAATCCTGACAACTTTGAGACATGTAGACTTCAACTCCCAGAATTTCCCAACCAGCCCTTCTGGCTGGGGAATTCTGGGAGCTGAAATCCACACGTCTTAATGTTGCCAAGATCGGGAACCCTGATTTGTAGAACACTTTCAGAAGTACAAGTACTCAGTTAAGTTGTATAAATTAAAATCCTTCAGGAAAACCACTTCCCACCCCAAAAGAAAGAAGAGACCCGCAAAGGGAAACCCATGACACAAGATGGAAACGGTTCTGGACTTGTCTCAATCTGTTCTGACCAACTGGGCAGGGAAAAGAAGAATCTGCAGGCACTACTTACCTCCCTCTCCACCAGATTACGCTTGTAAAGAGCATCCTTAGCTGCCTCCTGCCAAACAGTAGAGAAGACAGCATTTTAGCTGAGGCCTGTGTTCAAACTGCCCTAGTATCGACACAGATTCTGTGCTCTTTTAAACAAGTGGTCCTCCATTGTAAACCAAGTTCAGGGGCTTGAAAAGGAAAATGAATCTTCTTCCCTCATCCTACCCCCATGCTACAAAATCACTCCATACCCGTTTTCCGTCATTTCCAAGGCGCCTTGCTGCCTCTGTGTACCATTGATGGTACTGCTCCAATCGAGTCAGATATTCTGTAGAATGAAGATCAAACATGGTCAGTAACTGTCGCTTGGATGCCTTAGGGCTGACTGGCGTATCAAAGTTAGTCCAGAGGAGAAAGACAGGTTTCACAGTTCAGCTTTCCTATCAAAATACCTTTCATAATTGCAGCTCCTCCATGCTGTAGCTGGGACTTTTGCCAGTTGATCTTCTGAATGATGCTTTGATGCTGCTCTACCAGGTCCCTGGGTGGAGGCTGACCAGCTTGATTGTACGTCACTATCTGTTAACAAGAGTGAAGTGTTTGTAAATCCCTAACAAAATCATTGGAAAGTGCACAGATACAATAAGAGACAGTCACAAAATCATTGGAAAGTGCACAATATGCAATAAGAATCATTCGAAGACCAAATTCTACTAAGTTAATTGTCAAACAGGTTGAGTAATCAGCCCCCAGAAACATCTTCTTTTCCAACCTCAGAGCATTTCTGAGCTACTCTCTTGAACAGGTGCCAAGGGGGAGACTTATAGACACTGAGCACCAGAGGCCTTGAACAAAAGCACTTACATTTCCTCCTTTCTCTTTTAGTCTGGCACAAGTTTTTTTTCCCTTCAAAATAAGACCTTAGAAAGGATAGACATGTTTCATAAAGCAAATCTAAAATCTAGTTATATTTTTCTTACTTTGAAAACAAAACAAAACATAAGATTATGAAGCAGCAGTATCAGCAAACAAAAGTATTCCACAGCAAAAATGGGCAGAACATAAATATCCATCTCTCTTTCTCTTTCTCTCTAAATATTAGAAACAAATTGCTTACATGATCAAACTCACATGTAAGAAGAAGAAAAGAAAAACGAAAATGTTTGGTAATATTAAGGCTATTCAGTTCTCATTTACATTATAATACCTGTGCTCATGAAAATATAAAATGTTTATAAAAGGATAAAGTCAACTGAAAAGAAACTCCCTTGCTGTGAAACTATGTACGTATGCATGCACGCACGCACGCATCTTCCTTTCTTTCTCCCTCACTTCCTAGGAATGATTTAATCTGAAGCATGGAAAGTTGGGGGCTTGCTTTTCCGTGTCAATTAAAGCAAAACAAAGCAGTGTATACTTAGGTTGTGCAATGCGATTGCCTCACGCATTCCCTGCATGTGTCTGTGTGCATGCACATATATATATACACAGATGCACATCACTGACCTTCTTCTCCAGCCTCTCCTTGTCAAAAGCTAATATGCTGAAGCTTTGCAGAGAACAGGCCGGCTTGCTGGAGGGAAAAACAAAACACAGCATAACCTCAACATTGGCCAATCACAGTACAAGGCCTATAAAACAGAAACCAAAGGCCATTACCACTACTTTTGGAGAAAGCATACTTTCAAAGGAAAATTATGCTGGCTTCACAGAAAGCAAATTGTGTGAGCAGTCTCCTCATCTCTTCTATGGGAAAAAATATTCTCTTTGGATTTTCTACTGCGGGCATCAAAAAATCCCAGGTGGACTTTGATTTAGTTATCCAGCATCTATCTCTCTCCTCTTAAAGACTGCTTAAAAATGCCTGCTTAACATTTTTCTCTTATCCAGAGAGGAGCAAAATACTCCTTTGTGGGGTGCAGAAATGAATATTTGAGCTCCTTTCCTGCATCTTGCCGAAGGAGTTCCCTTCTGCACACGGAAGGGGAGCTGAGCTCCACCTTGCCCCCCCCCCCCCCGAGGTGAGAGGGAGACAAAAGCCAAGCAGAGAGGCAGCACAGTAACGTAAGGAGGCTGGAGTGTCTCAGACGGGTGAGGGAGGCCTAGTGCAGGCTGCACATTTCTTTGCTTAAGGGCTGAAAATCCTGTTTGGATTCTAGCAGGAAGGATTTTAAGGTTCCTGAGTGGAGTCTCCCAGGGTCTCCCCTACCTCCTGAGGAACTCCATGCTCCTTACCTGACATTGCACCCACTTAATGACCCACGAGACTGCAATTGGGAATGCTGCTGTTGAGCGAAGCAGTTGTGATATCTTAATGACTGTTTTGCTTAATGACTGAGATTCCGATCACAAATGAGTCGAGGACTACCTGTGATTGTTTATTCTCATCTATTATTATTTACATAGAGGAGGATACACACAGGCAAGCATGAGTATGTTTGCATGTGTGTATGCATATGTATGTAGTTGTACATCATATCTTACATGGTGAAGGATGTCAATGGCTCAGAAATGCAATTACAAACCCCCGTAAAATGCCACCTTGCACATTTGATAGCAGTATCCAACCTGAACCAGGCAATTCCCATTTCATCCTTTGTGCAATCACTACTCAACAAACAAAATACGGTTTTGACACCACCCACTTTTTCCTGCACAACTATTGTGAAAGTGGTATTTCACTTTCTTTGAAATGCTGTGTTCTTTCCCATTTATACATTTAAGCATCTATTCCCTTCCCTTCTATGGTAAAAACATATTCGACACAAACTTTATGGTAATAAGCTTCCAGAGGACAACCTCCTGGTGGATTGTGTGCCCAGGGCAAATTATCCTACTTTCCATTCTATTAACTTGAATGATACTCAGACAATCCTTCTGAAGTGGCCACCTGGGACCTATTTAGTCTTTTCATTTGAATACTCAAGCCTTGCATTCACTTTCACGTGCTGAATAATATCCACACCATCAAGGAGCAGGGTTGGAAGGATAGAAGATATGCCCACAGGTCATTGTGTGTAGAACTTGAATCTTGAAGACCCCAGCATAGTCAGAGAACATGCCTACCTAGTGCCTGTATCTTTCACAGGAGCTACTGCTGGCTTAGGTTTGGGAACGGCAGCCTGCATGAAGAAAAGAGAGTCTATTAAGACCTCCTGCCAAAATGGTCACTTTCATTCAGACGTCTCAGGATAAACATAGACATAAACCATTAGCCTAAACTGGAAATAGTTATATACATGTTAAAGATTCTACAGCAGTGCAGATAAAGATAGAATATGTGGTTCTGGGCATGGAATCCAAGCTCCTATTATTTCAATTTTCATTTGAAAGATGAAGGAGTAAGTTTATGGTTCTGATGGGTTGTGAAGATAGAGAAGAAATAGTGTGAAATAAGGTCTGGTGAAATCTCAAGGGACAAGCACAAGAGGCAGAAGACAGAGCTTCAATGCCCTCTTGGATATCTCCTAACACATTGAATACTTGCAAAATACAATATGCAAAGTAATTAACTGTTGCAAAATAATTTATGCAAGCCAACTCTCACACATTTTCCAGATCTGTGCACACTACAAAGTTTAAGATACCTTGGTGCATTTTTTTCCTTATATCTGTAGAGTTGATAGGATTAGATGCAATCTGTCCCTTCACAACCCACAAGCTGCCCCTGAGGTATAAGGAAACCAGTCCCATAAGAGTAATAAGGGTTGCAGGCCTTGAAGACCCCAAGACAAGAGAGACCCCCCTGAATGTGAAGCTTTCAACCCACATCTCTTTCTGAAGACACGGCCTGAGGTTTGGCCTCAGGATGTGCAGCTGGAAAACGGAATTGTACTGACAGGAATCCCAGCTACAAAAAGGCTCAGACGGGGCGAGAATTCCATGCAAAGCCATAGATGGGGGCTTGACTGTCACTGGAAAAAGCCTCTGGAATGTGCAGAGTGGTTCAGCTCTTACTGGGGGCCCCGTGAGAGGATCAATGACCAGCCACTTCTCCGTTGTGGTCTCCAGCTGCTGAGATGTCAATGGTTCTCTGAGGCGGACAATCACTTCTAACCTGCCTCCTGTGGGTCGTCGACCATCCAAAAGCTAGAAAGGAGAACAGAGAAAGATGATTGACAAATAGGATGGCTTCTTCAAATGAAGCTGTGAGGCTCTGAGATACATTCATCATTTCCAGATGAAATCAGAGCCCAAGTGAGTCCATGTTATTTAAACTTGCATCTTAAAACCATTCAGCCTATTCTTCCAAGCCCAGTTAAGAAATGAATGATCATATTCATTACAGATGGAAAAACACTTGCTATCTTAATATACATTGGGACACTGGTTCTTTTTTATACTATCCCATTTTTCTCCAGGAGTTTAAAGAGACTTACTTGGGAACTTTCCTTCATGTTATTCCCACAACAATCCTCTGCATTAAAATAAGCTGAACTGGGAGACAATGACTGGCCCAAAGTCAATCAGGAAGTATCCATGGCTGCAGGTGGACTAGAACAAGGTATCACATATCCTAATTTAAAACCTTACTCACTCTTCTGCACCACGATGGCACTCAGGGAGTGAGTGAACTACCCTTCCTCATCAGAAGCTAGTTTAAAGACTCTGAAACCCATTAGATACCTACAATTTTATATCCTCAGTTTGTCCACTGTATTACCTATGCCACACAAAATTAAACCAAATAACAAAAGTCGGAAGCCCAGAGAAAATTTAGGCACAGTGAAGACAAGGAGAGTTATTTTAAATGTATCAGCTTTCACAATGACATAGGGTCCTAGTTTTTTCCTGGAATAGGTTAAAACAGCTTCTTCCCTGGAAGCTGAAATAAAATAACCTAAATGTACACAAAGATAGAATGCAAATAACAAATTTAATCAATTCAGTTTTTAAAAGTTTTGATCAACAAAGTAGACAATAAACAACTGACAGTAAAAAGACCTTGATCCTTAGCACAGAAGGCTGAAAAACAATGCTTATGTCAATAGTTAAAAAACATAAACACTATCAGACCTCCAACCCATCTAGTCCAGAGATGAAATCTAGCTGGTTCACACCGGTTCAGGGGAACCGGTAGGGAAAATTTTGATTGGTTTGGAGAACCGGCAAATATCACCTCTGGCTGGCCCTGCCCCTGCCCGCCTGCTCA
>JANHFL010007010.1:326417-340709 GCA_032468155.1 Oxyrhabdium leporinum | reverse complement strand
AAATTCAGACACTTGATAACTGTCATAAGTATGAATCAGTTGCCAAGTGTCTGAATTTTGATCACATGACCATGGGGATCTGCAATAGTAGTAAGTGTGAAAAATGGTCCTAAATCACTTTTTTTCAGTGCAATTGTAACTTTAAACGGTCACTAAGTGAATTGTTGTAAATTGAGGACTACCTGTATTTCCAGTTGGTTTAATGATTGCCAATACAGGTAGTCCTCGACTTACAACAGTTCATTTAATGACCATTCAGTTACAATGGCACAAAAAAGTGACTTATGACTGTTTTTCACAATTGCGACCTTTACAGCATCCATGATCATGATCATGGTCACAGGATCAAAATTCAGACACTTGGCAACTGGTTCATATTTATGACGGTTGCAGTGTCCCAGGGTCAAGTGATCACCTTTTGCGACCTTCTCACAAACAAAGTCAATAGGGAAGTCAGATTTACTTAACAATTAGGTTACTAACTTATCAAGTGCAGTGATTCACTCAAACTGTGGCAAGAAAGGTCATAAAATTGGGCAAAACTCACTTATCAAATGTCTCATTTAACAACAAAACTTTTGGGCTCAATTGTGGTCATAAGTCGAGAACTGCCTCTAATGTTTTTTTCCCTTTTTCTTGTACAATAGCTACACACTTGAAATCCTTTTTAGCTCCCTGCCATGAAAATCCCTCTGCTGTCTATTTTTGTTGTAAGTGCTAGACATTGAGCTTGATCTATTTAAGTAAACAGTCCCCTGAAGAGGGATGTCCATTATCCCTAAAAGAAACCTAGGGAAAAAAGGGAAAACCCAGTGCCATCTATCCTTATGATAAAGCCCCAATCTTTGTGTCCTTCCTCGTCTTCCTACTCTCAAATCCTCAAAGCAGTCACAGACCAGCATAATGAAGGATGAACGCAGTCATTAAAAAATGCATATAGGATTTATCAAGAGTAAAAATACATTCTAAACAATTTAGATGGATATCTTACTATTGTGCCTTCCAAGCCCCTTCCACAGTACCAGACAAGTCCTATCCTAGCAAAATGATTATAATCCCCACTGTAAGAATCTGGGCTTGTTGTTCTAAAGCCCCAAACCCACGTCAAGGCTGGCAAATCTGCAACTCATTCAGGTCACAAAAACAATTCACAAAATCAATTTAAACCATGATGGACTTCTTGCAACGTTCAATGGTATTATCTCAATGCTTCAATTAAAATGCCACCGGTCAATTTGGCAATATACGAAATTCAAATTGTGGCCATTTCTACCATGTGTCAATCTGGGGATAGTTCTTGCTCACTCCCAAACCCTACCTAGCTGGCACTACCGAACATTCAATTGTGGCAATCTTATGAAGACTGAGTTGCACTCTTCTGGATTGTTAATTGTTGGGGCTCAGAGAGGATGTCCAAAACCTGAAACCACTTCTGATGAGAAAAGTAACTGAAAAGCATTTCCTAGCAGGGGAAAATTGCCATAATCGTGACAAGTTCACACACTTGATCATACTGAAAGTCCGCTGCTCATAATGATATTTTGGAAGTGGAAATCCTTTGGCGTGTGCTTGTTTTAAGATCTCCATATTTTTTTTGCAGTCTTCAGCCATCTTCTCAAATCTGGGGAGGGGAAGACCAAAACAAACATCTAGTTTACATCTGATTCATGAAATTTAACCAGACATCCGTCACATGCTCAGCTGGATGGCATGTTAACAGCCAGTTTACATAATGAATTGCACTGTGTAAATTTTGAGACTATGTTAACATTATCATTTTGTAAGCTGTCCAGAGTCGCTTCAACAGTGAGATGGGCAGCATATAAATTTACTTATTAAATAAATAAAATATTACAACATGTGAAATGACCATTGAAGCAAAGCAGTCATCTAAAACTGTGGGTGGTTGAGCTATAATAACAGGAATACACTGAACATGTCACAGCACTAGATAGGTTATATCTGAAACAAGATTAGGTAACTCTAGACCCCAACTAAAAATTAGCTTTTAGCAAACTAACAACCCTGATCCCAGACTGATCAACGTTCTTGGGAAGAAGCTGGAGATTTCCCCATTTCCAATGAATGAACCCGTACTGGACCATACAAAGAAAATCAGAAACTCTCCGTCTTAATGAGACATCATTGAAGACGTATTCATAAAAGGCCTTCAGGAATGGCCAGAATACAAATAAAGCAAACACATACAAATAAAACAAATAATATAAACAAAGATATAGTGGTATTAATTGAGAGCAATTCAATTGCTGGAAGTCCTTTCCATCTCAATGCATTTTCTATAGAAAATCTGGGTTTTAGATAGCTGCCAAAGAATATGAAAAAGCCCAAAAATTCAGTCTAAAATAGTTAATTTTGACCCTAACAAACAGAAGCAGTATTATTTGCAAACAGTGAATAAAACTGGAACTTCTCCAGCCACAGCTAATTGGCAGTGGATCTTGATGTTTGTGAACAAGTTGTGTTTTGAGAACTGCATTGGCAAAGTGGAACATTTCGTGCAAACCAGAGTGCTTTGCATCAGTATTGGTCCCAGATCTGTCTCGCAAATGTAAATTTTTATCAAACACTGAGTAAGACATCAAGCATATGATCCATGAATCATACCATAAAAGTTATGTACAAAAATGGACCTTTAGAGGCAAAAAAGATGGGACACATAGGGAAGATGTGATGCTTTACATGTGGTGTATATGGACACCTGAGAAGATTTATATTCGCATGATGTGCGGCAAGGAAGATAACTTACCGCTGTTTTCTAATTATTACTTTTGATTTAGGAGCTAAATCTCTTTAGTGTCAACAGCAACGAAGGTTTTAAACAGTAATATTTTCCAGCATGGTTTGAGAGATGCTGGGAGTGAACCAGAGGTGGGCTGTGCTTGCTTTGGCAAGAGGTTCGCTGGTCGCCACTTTGGGGCTGAAACGAAGCTACGGAGAGGCAGCTAATGGATTAAAGCAGCTCCGGTGAGTACAGCAGGGGCAGCGCGGAACTCACCTGGGCAGCGTGGGTGGGGGAAAAGGGAGTTATTTAGGGATAGCTCAGCACAAGGGCGGGTGGGCAGGCCCAGCCAGAGACCACAGCTAGAAGTTCACCTGAACCTCTGAGACCATGCAGCAGCCCACCCCTGGAGTGAACCTATGGCATGAAAACATGCTTCTTGTCTGACTTGGCCTCTCCTGATTACTGATTATTTTTTTCCACAAAGTTACAGCTTTTCCTAAGGTAAAATGCTTACTGTTATCTTTAATTACTCTATAATGTGCTTCAGGAATCTTTGCGGTTGTTTTCTTAAATCCAAAGGAAGTCTATTCAATGACTCAACTCCCCAAAGGAATATTCATTACAACAAGGAGATGTCTAGCCAATGTGAAGATCATATAACAGTAACAGAAGAGAAGAACCTTTATAAGTTTACTGATATACTTACTTGATGGTTTCTGTGATGTTCCCTAAATGGGTGAACTGCTTTGAGTAACTGATGCACATCTGGAACAAAAAGGAAGCCACATGAGGAACAGGCAAACATGTGATAGATTTGCCTGCCTCCTCTCCATTCAAAATCCCTTCAGGCAACACTCATATTCCTTCCCTTAATAAGCCCAACTGTTACGCAAGAGTCTGTAGCCTCTTTTCTCACAGAACCCAGGAACATATTTTTTATGTAATCCATCCCCCATCCAGTAACTGTAGTTTACTCTATCCTGGGCCTTGTGGACAAAGAGTTACTGCTGGCTGCCAGAAATGAATCTTTGGGGAGATCAACAGACATGTATGTGATCCACTCCAATCTGATACACGGGAGCTAGATCTCTTTAGGTAGAGATTACTGGACCATCACCACTTCCTGCAAAGCATGATGCATTGAAGAAAGTACAGAACTGGCAAATAGAATATTTCCACCTTTCCCTCACCGTCTTAGCTTTCTGCTAAACAACACAGGATGCAGAACACGAAACCAAGACACTTTTAAAGTTGTTACATGTCATGTGCAAATGAACTGAACATTTATATTTTCAAAGCATTAGATCACAAATAGTATTTCAGGAACTGCCACCTCAGTGTTGAAGGGGCTTGCACATCCCAATGATGCTCTAAGGCTACATTGCTGGAACTGGATCCTAAAAATGGTGACCCATGGCGGGTGCATCACAGATGGTGGAACAGACTAAATACAATTCAGTGGAATGGGAAATGACAAGAACATTATGTTGGCATGATACTGAGAGATATTTAAGAAGTGACTAGGGAAGAGCAGAGGGGAAATACAAAATAGTACTGGTGCTGGCTTTGACAAGCAAAGTCAATGAGGAAGTCAGCAGGAGATGGTAAATGGCGATCATGTGATGTTGCATCTAATGACCACGCAGAATTCACTTAAATGTGCCAAGCAAAACTACCGCAACTGCTGTGGTAAGTTGATGCAATCACCTGATTCCATGCTTTATGAACATGTCACTTAGTATAGAGTTGCCAGTCCAATTACTTTCATTAAGTGAGGACTACTTGTATTAATGAGACACAATATCACAGATCTAGGCAAAATGCAGAGAAATCACAAATACTGTTAACGCTTGGATGTAAAAGCTGGACAAAGAAAAATAGATGCCTCTGAATTGTGGCATTGGAGAAAAATGTTGAAAATAACTTGGACCATAAGAAGAATCCAAATTTAATTCTACATAAAGAAGAACAAATCTTCTCACTGGAAAACTAATAAGGAAGCTAAAGCTTGATATTTTGGACACACAGTTTGAAGAGAACAGTCTTTGGAGTAATTGCTAATCCTTGGGAAAATCAAAGGCAATCAAAAAGGGGTCAACAGAAGTCAAGGTTGATAGATGCTATCTCCGATAGTGACAATCCTGCTGAAATGATACCCATTGGTTCATTAAGAAGTGGATGTAACTGAACAACAATGAAGTGAGAATCAAGTGAACGTCTTTGGGCAGTTTTTCTTTTCTTTTTTAAAGTTTTTATTTTAAAAACCACTGAACGCCTTAAATTAATTATTTCCTTACACACATAACTTCTCTAATATCCTCTGGAATAGTAAACAACTAAGAAGCCAAGTTCAGCTTGGCTCAGACATCTGCTCCGTATATGAAACAGGATTTTTAAAACAAAAGTAGCAAGTAGACAAACAATTCCACCCACCCCCAGTCTACCACCTAACTCTTTACCTGAACAGAGTTTATACCAAAAATGAGTTTGGTGAGAGAAAAACTGCTTGAAGAATGTAGAGATGTTTTCTCACCTAATTTCACACATCCTTTTGGATGAAATTCTCACTTCCCACTCCAAAAATGCACACATATATGCATACCGACAAGTCAGGGAAACAACAAATGTGGCTGCTACCATTAAAATTTTGCCTCCCATAAAAGCTCATTTAAATCAGACTCTCATGCTAAGGGACTGGACCCTTTTCCAGATGTACTGGATTATAACCAAAGCCCATCAGGATCCCTGAATAATTTAGGAGTTGACGTTCAGCACATTTAGAGAGAGGGCCCTTAGGCTACAACCCTTCTTCATCATTTCTGCCCAAGATCCACAAAGAACAATCAAAAAAATGGTTTCGACGAAGAATGAAGAACTACAGTTCCAGGGTACAGGAAGACCTATATACACAGTAAAGAAAGGTCAGAATCTCTTCTGTCTCATCTCTCAGAAGGGAAGAGCTTCGTGCCTCCTTTCAGGCTTCAGCTTTTTCTACCTCGTGCTGCTGCCTCATTAGCTTCACAAGCTCAGTGTACTGGGCAGCTGTTGCTGGGGAAATGTTGGCTCCACCGCGCTGCACCAGCATGAATTCTTCCTTGTTCACGGGAGCCGGGGGCACCTAAATAAAGGAAAGAAGGAAGCAAACATTGGAAATATTATGCCTTCATGGATAACTTTTTTTATATCCCGGCAAGGGGAAATCATATCGGAGCTGTTTTACTTAAGCCAAATCGATCTCTACAGAAAACTTATATAAGCTTTTCTAGGTCGTGCAGGAAAGCATACAGATGAACTGCTACACTTCAGGGATTTATCCTGAGGAGAGTCGCAAAAAAATTCTGCACCAACCAGAGACTTTTAAGAAGACGCTTAGCCGGAGGCCCTTTTCTGACAAGGGACCACAGGAATATAATATAGGGCCCATTATCCATCTGTCAGGCTTTAGGTGAAACTCTCATTGTCCGATCTGATTCAGTTTCCATGCCTGACATAAGAACTGCCCTGCTGGGTCAGACCCATTGGTTTTGATCTGGCCTAGTTCTATTGTTCTGATCCTGATCTTACAAAGATGACCTCTGTTTGTACATTTGAAAAGCTATGCCTAACTGAAATGAAGATTTCGACAGCCCCCATTTCTTTAAAATAAAAAAATGGCAAAACAGAGTAAAATCCTGGCTGCAGGCACTCAGATTAAATGAAAACATCCAATTGGCCAAAATCTTCTGAGATTACAATATTCTTGCATGAGATCATTAAAATCTCATCAGATTTCAGGCATTTCCTTGAACTGAAAAAGTTGCCAAGCTCATTTTAAATGAAGTTCTCTTGGAAGACTCATAAGCCAGATACTCCGATTTCTGCCATCAAAATTGCCTCACACTTAAAAGAAGATTGTCCTAAACAAGTGGGATGTTGACAGATCATCTACGAGTCAAGGGACATGCTCCCTCCCTAGACGGACAGAAAAACAACTTGCCTTACTTATGTCGACGGGGAGCCCACTTTGTGATGCTTCAATCATGGGATCCAGCCCTTTGGCCTGACACAAGAACAGCTTGGCACCCTCAATGTCATTCTGCTGCTTTGCTCGGAGAGCTGCCTGTTTCAATTGCTTCTTCCGGTTTTCTAAGAAGGTCAGCTGCTGCTGAGCTGTGGGGATGAATGGCAAGCAGAGGAAACACTATTCAGAGTAATTGGTAAACCCAAGAAAGGAAATTTTCCCTGTGGATGAGGGAAACTCGTCATACAATCCATTCTCTAATTTGGTCATGCTCTGTGCAAAACAGTTGCCATTTAACAACAGCACTGATGGTAGAGAAGACATGTACTCAGATGACTTTGAAGATTTGTAAATCTGTCCCCTTCTTAGGTCTTGCTATATTGCCTCAGTGTGATGGATACGTGTATGTGTGTTCCTAGGAGGAATGAGTGAAGAATGTATACACCAAGAAGATATACTCCCAACAAGAACACTCAATGGTGAAGGTCATCCTAGCTATCTAGCTAAAGCCTGTAGGTACCTATTATTGGGCCGACGTGATACACAAAGATGCAGGAAGGGAAAAGCAAAGGCGTAATTCCATACTGCATGGTTGGGAGAAAGCAGGGAGAAACCTATCAAGGAACTAATACAGTATGTAGCTGGAGAGTTGCACTAGTACCAAATATTGGAGAAATTTCTTGAGAAGTTCCGTCCATCCTGGTCAACCACCTGATCACCACTGAAAAGCACAACAGAACAGATACTTGAATTTGCCTACTTTCTTCTTCCATATCTCTGACTCACAGTTTTTATCCACTCCAAATAATGCAAGCCACCAGTTTACATTATTGACTGGGTTGAGGACACTAGCAGCAAGGTGATGTAGAAGAAAAAATGAGTAAAAAAAAACAAAACAAACCACTTACCTTTTGCAATCATCTTTGGGGCACTTTTACCAGTTGGTGCTGGCTTTGCAGCTGCAGGGGCAGCTTGTGGGCCTGGCTGATGGGGCAGCTTTGGCTGGACTGAGGAGGCCAGCTTGGATGACGCTGGAGAAGTGTCAGACTGAAAGAGCAAGGATTATGCTTATGAAGTAGTTCCTTATGTGATTCGGCACCAATGTAACAATGGTATATTCAACCGTTTAAAAAGTCCAAACCGTATTGGAGGTATGGCAGATGCTTTCAGTGATGTCTACTGACATGAGTATTGCTGCAATAAAATCACAGAATCCTAGAATTGCAAAGGGCAATTTAGATCTGCAAGGCTAACCAACTGCTCAGTTCAAGAATCCAAATTAAAATATCCCCAATAGATGGCTGTCTAATTTCTACTGGAACACAGTGAAAAGGAACCCACTACTTCTCCGGGTAATTGGTTCCACTATCAAACTGCTTATACCCTTTTTTTTTCTTTTAACATTCAGCTGAAATCTGCTTTTCTATCATTCATTCTCTGTGTAGCATGCTGGAACAAGGGCTTTGACTACTCTGTCACATCCTTTCAGATATTTGAAAAGTGCTAGGAAATCCCCACCCCCCCCATCATCTTTTTTCAAGGATAAACATACCCAGCATACACACTAAACATATACTTAAATCTCCCTCCGGGCTTCAGTGCCTAGCCCTGATCATCCTTGCTACCATTTTCTCTTCTTAGGTGTGGTAGTCAGCACTGGCCACAAGACTCAAAGTGGGTTTGACCCGTGCAGAATAAAGCAAAACAATTACTTTCTCTGATTTCTAAAGTGCATTTGCTTTTTTCCCCATCCAGATTACAGAATAACAGAATTAGAAGGTACCTTAGAGGTCTTCTAGTCCAACCCCCTACATAAGCAGGAGACCCTATAACATTCCAGATAAATGTCTGTCCGATCTCTTCTCAAAAACACTCCAGGAACTCCCATAATGGGATGACCTTGCCTCCTCATGTTCAGTTTGAAACAATTATTCCAAATTCTTTTTCAAAAATACCGTTACCAAACCAGGTATTTCCCATCTACACGTGTGCACTTCATTTCTATTTCATTCTATTATTTTTAATCGATTTCTCTAATATATCAAGATTGTTTTAAAATATATTTCAGTCTTCTTTTGAACATTATTACTATAATGTTCTTCCTCTCAGAAGAAGAGCCCAAAGATTAAATCATCCCCCCCAAAACAAATGAGGTTTAAAAGCAATACATATAAAAAAATAAAGTAAGTTCATTATAAGAAACAAAGAAAGCAAACTATCAGGGAATCTAAAAGATACCCAGGTTCTGGAGTAGTTATATTATCGTATATTTGAAAAGGGATAAATTGGGGTGGGATGGGGTGGGCAAACAAACACTCCTCAGAAGTTGCGTAATTGGGGTGCTGTCATTGAGAAGTTTCTATTCTTGGTCACTATACTGTAAGCCAAACTCGCTAATAGACCATAAGCAAGGCTTTCCTGTCTAATCTCAATTGTTGAGATGGATGGTATTGGGATCTATCAGTCTTGATCAACATTTTAAACCAGTAAATCACAGTGATTGACTGCAGCATTTCCAAGACCAACATT
This sequence comes from Oxyrhabdium leporinum, assembly GCA_032468155.1. Classification (NCBI taxonomy): domain Eukaryota; kingdom Metazoa; phylum Chordata; class Lepidosauria; order Squamata; family Cyclocoridae; genus Oxyrhabdium; species Oxyrhabdium leporinum. The sequence continues at coordinate 331,437 of JANHFL010007010.1, read as the reverse complement.
ATGTGGTCCCTATTATCCTATTGACAATGCCCTTGTTGTAGCTTCCAGACCTTTTCCAAAGACCTCCAAAGGATGAGTGGGAATCCAGTCAAGGTTATATTATGGCGTGAATCTCTGATCAAAGCTAACCTGATCCAGGTCGGCTCATAGTGGTGCACTAGCTGAAACTGGGTACAGATCCTTGTTCCCAATAAGGTCACCCCCGCCTCTAGTGACAGACTGGCATTAAGGACTTCCCAAACCACACATCTGTTCTTTTAGAAGACCTCGTCATCCAGAACAGACCACCTGTGGCCAGGCCTGAGGCCAGCTAATGCTTTCCCTGGTGGTGGGTAGGAGAGTTGAAGACCCCAAACGCTATTTTACTGAGCTGCCTTCCCCAACCATATCTCACTTCATAAAAATTTCTTGGTAGGTTTAAACTCTAATTCATAAGAACTCTTCTCTAAAAGCTTTTCAGATTTGCTTTTAAACTTTCTATTTATTGGTTTCTATCACCTTTCCACTCTTGCACTTTCAAATCACACATCCTCCTCCATTCAAATAATCCCACGTTCAAAAATAAACCTCGTTCCTCCCAACTTTTTCATAATTAGCCAAAAATACAAAGTCACACCTTTGCTAGGAAAACATACATATATTACCTCCATGGTATTTGTGGTTGGTTTTTTCTCCCTTTAATTTTTAAATTTCAAATCGTTGTTTGCTAAGATACAAAGTGCATCAAATTCAGTTATCCTTAAGGCTCAAGACACTCTTTCACATAACCATATGCACCTCATTTTCACTGACTCTATACCATTTTTAAATGTTTGTTATTTTTAACACACTCATTTTAATCATTTTATATGTTCTGATATGTACTATTTTAATTTATCTCAGTGCTTATTCAACAAAGTAAGGCTTTTTCCCCACTGTTTTCTGGCTTTCTCACTTTTGGGAATGTCCGTGTTCCTCCATGCCCAGAGTTTAACATTATAGATCTGTAAGATTCTGTCTGTATAATTCCCAGGATGCAATATAAATGCAAGAGTGAAAATTAGCAAACACATAGTGAAGCTGTCTTCTTCTCACGTGTACTTGCCAAACCGTATGAAATCAACTTAGCAGTCCCGAGTGGGAGATGAAGAAACATATTTTCCCATATCTTGCTTTAGGTGTGAAACATAGGAAGAAGTACAGTATGGCATAATGTTTCTACTCAGGATGGTCTTTGGCTCTGACTAAGGAGAAACTTTGGTCATTTTGATTAAACTTCCTTCCACCTCAGCACAGTAAGATAATTAGAAGAAACTTTTTCTTCTGTCTCTTGCAAGTTCATTTGTCACCCGCCGAAAAAAAAGGACCCTCTCTATAGCAACTTTGCAAGTCATCCTGTCATACAGAGGCTCCGTTCCTCCCGGAGTGTTCTAACAAGGGGTAGCAGGAATTGCAACATACTGCTGGCATTCCTGATAAACAATGCCAACCAAAGCAGACGTGGGTCTGGTTTGTATAGCACTTTGGCTTTTTTACAGTATAAGATGCAATTGATGAAGGTAATTTAAGAGGTGATTGGGTTGGTTACACAATTTAAAATAAAAAGGGAAACAATATAATCAATTCCACCCAGAGAAGGTGGCAGTTAGAAACAGGTGGAAATATTGTATATACTTGGTCTGATTAGGGATTCTAGCTACTCCCACTTTATACCCAGTTCTGTCCACCATGGTACACACAAGTTGTTGCAGGAAAGCATTTAAGATCTTGCCTACTACTTAGTCCAACCTTTTCTGTCTCCTCTGCATCTTCATCCTTGTTTGCTAGTTTCATCGCTGTTTCAAGGATCCCTCCCAAACTCTGATCTCCTGGCAAAGATTCCATTCCTTGGATGGGAGGGAAACCTGCCAAAGATGATAAAAAGCTAAAGGTAAAATGACAGTTAATTTAAATATGGCATCATTGCCAGCTGCTTGGTGTCATTCTTGGCTACTTGGCAGTCACTCATTCACTAATTAGTAATCAATTTCACTAATTATTCACTAATTAGTAAGGAATCAATTTCTTCATGTATTTGAATAAAACTAGAGAGTTTGATCTACTCAGAGTACCACAAACTACAATTTGATTTCAAAGATGCTATTCACAGGACTGAAGATTTTGTGCTTAAAAAAGAGCATCACAGCCTTTGTGGTTATGAATGAAAACGAGGTACACATGGGTTTCAGGTTTTTTGGCATTGGTTGATTGAAAAACCACAGAAATCCTTTCCCAACCTGAGACCCCCTCAGATATATTGTGTTACAACTCCCAACATTTCCAGCCAGTGTTGTTATTGTTAGCCAGAGTCACTGAGAGGTCTCTAAAGTTGATAAATGAATAATGAAAACTGAAAATTCAACACTGTAGAGTGACATTGGTAAAGTCAGAGCTAGAAAAATCATCTATTTGGGAGTTGTTTTGTGTTCTTGCATTATGCTACCATAAGATGACAGCATTTATCAAACATGTCTTTTTCTTCCCGTCAGATCAAGAGGATGCTTCTGTAAGCATGTTATAGGCTGGGTGCAACAATATATTACATTCTCTCACCACCTTGTAAACTATGTCCCAAAGGTGCTTTTTCAAGAGGCAAGTGGACTTTCTGGTTTTTCTTTGAAGACATTTTGCTTCTCATCCAAGAAGCTTCTTCAGCTCTGACCGGATGGTGGGGAATGGAAGGTATAATGTACAGTATAATGCAGTAAGCCATGTGCAGATCTGTACATTGGGGAAACAAAACAACTACTTCATAAGCGCATGGCACAACATAGGAGAACAAACACAGATTCAGCAGTCCATCTGCATTTAAAAGACACTGGCCATTCTTTTGAAGACAACAAAGTCCATATTTTGGACAAAGAGGATTGATGATTTGAAAGAAGGGTCAAAGAGGCCCTTTATGTCAACACTGAACAGCCCTCTCTCAACAGAGGGGGAGGGATATGACATCATCTATCTCCAGTCTACAACACAGTCCTTTCCCAGAAGGCTCCACACCCATTTGCACCACTCAGGTGACTCTTGATGACACAGATAAACCTCCAGGTGGCCTCAACGACTCTCAGAAAGAATGCAAATGACCAGCTGTCTACAAGGAGTATCCATCTTTCCATTCCCCACCCTCCAGTCAGAGCTGAAGAAGCTTCTCGGATGAGAAGCGAAACGTCTTCAAAGAAAAACCAGAAAGTCGAATTGCCTCTTGGGGGGAAAAAAAAAAAGAAGCCTCTTTGGGACCTCCATCCCTGGAGGTTTTCTCAGAGGAAGGTGGAGTAGAAGACCTCCAAGGTCCCTTTCAGCCCAATTATTCTATGTTCTAAGATTTGACTTAAGAAAAGCTAACCAAAGTTTTACCATTTTGCTAAAACTGACTTCCAGCGACTTCGCAGCCATTCTCCTTACTGCCATTTCGGCACAACAATGCTTGAATGTTTGTAGAAGATGGTATAAGTTCCCCGAGGGGAAATGAGAACATTTATTCATTCATGAGCCTAACCAGCATTTTACTCATTTATAACATCATGAGGACATAATGTGAGAATCTTCAGGCTGGCGTACTCTGAGACTGCATACTTGCAAAAGAGAAAAACAATTTTTTTCTTCAAATAGAAAAAAACAAATGATGCAAACAAACTCAGTAAAACCTCGCATTTTAATGATCAGATTATTGTGACGGTTTTATATTAAAATTAATTTCCAAGTCCAATCCATTCTTTTCTTTTTTTAATCTACTTGTTCATTGTTCCCTAACTGAATTCTAGCTTATGATTCTCATTTCAACTGTAAACTACTTATAAACAGCAATTCACAATTATTTGATCTGTTGATTCAGGATGGCTGCAGGGGTAGAACGGAGCAGAGATTGATTCTAAAACTTTAATGCTGTTCAATTAGTTACATTCTGTAATTCCCCGTGAATTACAAGCACTGTTAGCTTTAGCTCTTGAAACAGGGCAGACTATTTGTAAAATCTTATAACAGCATGAGATGATTAAAAGTATTTTTTCATTGGTGTTTGCTGACCAACCCAGGAACTTTTCTGGTTAAAATTAAATCCTAAAAAAAATAATTCTTGATTTGCACAATATTGACCGCATCAGTCTAGGCATGTTTTAAATGTTTTCCAAATTCAATTTACCATCATGCAACCCAATCTGTTTTGCGTTCTGGTTAAAATGCAATAGTAAAACAACTTCCATATTTCTGTTGAAGAAACACAATGCTTAAAGCTTTGGTACCAACTGAAAAAAATATTGGAACAATTTTATGATCTTGTTCAATATTGACAGAAAAATGCAGAGCGCTAATATTGGAGCAATATTCCCTGAGAAAATATTGCAAATCCTAGCTCCTGTTGAGAGAATCTCCTGAGGATTAATATTTATCTATACTGCTGTTTTAAAATACTAAATATTTTTATCTGTTGATTCAGGCTGAGGGTATCTTAAATCAATGTATATATAGCTGTGGCCATTGCCTTACAAGTTTGGCTGTTCATAGTTTTCCGTGTGAAGAAATTACTGTCCTGCTCTGATCCGTTACCTTTCTGCTTAATTATAATTGTATAATAATCAATTGGTTTGATTGTGTTGTTGCTGCCATGGATGCATTTTATGGTTTTTATATTGTGGATTTTACTGTTGCAAGCCACCTGGAGTCAGCTGTGCATGAGTTAGCGACCATATACATTTGTTTAATAAATAATAAAGAAATAAATTGGGAACAGATTCTTCATAGGAATAAAAACAACAACCCTCCTTCTGCTTGCTTCTCATGCCAACTTGGGATCAGGCCTGAGACAAGGTTCTTATCTCCCACTGAATAACTTTGGATTTCTCACACAGATTTCAGTAGATCATTTAGATGTCTTGCAACCATCTTGTGGTGGTCTCTCATGAAAGTAAGACACACAGACCTTGTATCTTGGGATGAGAGCTCAGAGACAAGTCCAAAGCCCCCTTTTATTGATGCAGAGGAATACACACATGTAACATCATGATAG
>JANHFL010007010.1:281108-297024 GCA_032468155.1 Oxyrhabdium leporinum | reverse complement strand
ATGGCTCTGCCTGAAGAAGGTAGATCTTTGTTATGTAGAATAGACTGGCCCAGGCCTTAATGGCCCATTAACAAAGGGGGGGGGGAAGAGCTGAGTTTCTGCCTCCCTTTTAGGGGAAATATTCTGCCCTTTTAATATTTCCTAAAATATTTCATTTTTCTAGGGGAGGGGTGGGTTTTCACTTCCAACAATATTATATAATTTAAATTCTTGTTATTTAAAAACTAAAACAGTCTTTGAGGTTGAATCCGTAAAGCTAGGGATATCATTTATAAAGTGCAATCCTTCCATTGAGATTGAGTTGCAATTTTGTTCAATATTTTATATAATTTTAAACATTTTAAATGTAAAAAGTGCTGCAATTAATTGCTGATATCATATGTCAAGTCCCAGTTTTCATTTTGTTCCATGGTTAATCCAAGCTCCACCCCCCTTTTTTTCTTTTCAGAAACATTCAGCTTCTTTCCCTTCTTCTCTCATTTCTTAATTCTGCTATGTGCTTTCTTGGTGGCATCTGGGTGCAAAACAAAAGTTTTTTTGTCTCTTACTTTAATCCATTTCTAGTAAACTGAATTAAGAGATAAGACTACTACTTGGCTTTCTATAGTCTTCCTCCTCTTCATTTATAAAGGGGTAGCAATAGAAGGACAGGAGAAAAAGGAAATACAAGTGTCAGGAATTCTGGAAATAGTGGAGAAGAAAAGCTTGCTAGCAAAGTACACTGAAAATGAACAAGATTTATTCCCTCGCCACATAACAGATCCTTCCCAAACAGCTTAATCTCAAAGCTAACTGGAAAAGGTCTTTCTAAAAAATTCCTACACAAAGCTGAGATTGGTTACTAGCAGAATAAAAATGAAAATGACACCCCCAACTTTAAGCAAACTCTTTATTATGTAGAATACCATTGTAGCTCTGCCATTTCTTTCCTTTCAGACATGTGTTCTGAATGATTTACAGACATGTTTCAAGGACAAAAGTAGCCAGTATACCACAAGGAAACAAGGAGAAAATAAAATCTCACCTCCTGATTCTACTGAAATATATGCAAATAATGTCAGGTTTGTGGGTTCCTAATGTGAGTTTTTATTTTGCATTCCCATTCCACATGGTCTGATTAAGGACTGCATTTTCTGTATACACAGTCACACACACAAGTGTATATACGTTTACCTGTATCTGAGTAAAAGTTTATGCTAACATTCCATTTTTTTATCTACTCTTTTTCTCATGCTTTTAGCAGACCTAAAGGAAAAAAAGCAAAAGAACAAAATGCAGAATTAAAATGCTTATTCTCAAAAGGTTGTCCACATTGAGTGTAATATCATAATAATGTTTGGCAGCTTTGTGCTGCAGCTTTGTCCTAATATTATGCATTTTGGGGCAGGAACAAAGTTTTATGAATAAGATATCTAAGATTTGGTAGTAAAAGCACTTGCCAAAAACATATTTAATATTAAAATGTACTCTAAAATGTACTATGATGCCTAATAGTCACTTAACATTTAAGGACATTTTTACTATTGAAAAACCACTGATATGCCATTGATCTGATGCCCTAATTCTTTTACCTTTTTAAAAAATCAGAGATGAAATGAAGATTTGTGATCCATCCAAACAGGAGGATGCAACAGAGGTTGTTTATGGATTAATTAAAGAACTATCTAATCTTAAGTAAGAATATATTTGTTATAAAACACATGAAAGAGTTTAAACATAGTAGCCAGGCATCTTCATAATATCCATAGCATGGAAGGGACAGGTTCTTTTTACCAAAGGTTCTGGATTTATCACTTTCAAAGATTTTGGAAATTATGTCAGATAACCACAAGTTTTCCACTCTTGACCTAATATCCTTGTCTACTAACTGCGTTGTTTAGCAACCATTCAAAAATATGAATAACAGGTTGCATAAATAATAGCTTGCACTCACATTAAACTTTCTACCAGACACATCAGTAGAGACAAACCAATTCCCAGGAAGACTTATTAAAAATCAGAATGCATAACACCTGCTGATTGTCACTTATAACTTACAACTCAAGCCACTAAAACATACAAGCCATATTGGGCAATGACACTGCACTTTCTCAGTTACTGGGTGGCAGTTCTAGAGAAAGCCATCAAACCTGAAGCAGGTTCTCACAAACGATAGGAAATAATAACAGCACAAGCCTTGCAACAAAGCTTATGACTTCATGTAGCTCACAAACCTTTTATTTCATCTCCCCACATTAAACTCACATATATCGGATGGTCTGGTCACAAAAAACAATGGGGTTTTAACCCATTATAATGGGTGATAAGATACTTGTACTTGCAATCATGGTATCTGCATCTGTAAAATCACCGTCTCCCTTTCAATCTTACATCAGTTTAGCCATGCATCTGATGAAATGTTCCTTGGTTAACAAAAGTATTCCTTTCATTAAAATCTGTTTTTTCAATGCCTGAGCACTACTAATATATTTAGGATGTTCCTAAGTGAGACCAAAATGCCCACTGATTATAATGGTATAAATAATGGCAATAGATAAAATGAAAACATAAGATCAGGCAATATTTTTATGAATGTCATTCCCTCTATCTCCTAGTGGAGGAAAATACAAAAAATAACCAAACAATAGTGCTTTGTCACTATACAAAACCAAAAGCATTTGGAAGATTATTTTGTGTAGAAAAACCAACTTAAAGAGTTTATGCTGTAACATAAACACAATTAATACTTAGAAATGAACAGTCATCGCATTCAAAGCAACTACCAATGTATATTCCCTTTTAATTCAATTAGCGTGAAGTTTACTGAAATAAAACTATATGGATGTCTGGTTTTTTTCTTTTTAAATGGTAATGGTTAGGAATTTAGATAGATGTGTGAAAAAAGATATATTCTGGCCTAATCATGGTTAAATGGAGCTTTGAATTTCAGACTCTTTTTTGTTATGTCTGTACAACAGTGAGAATTCATAATTTGTTACTTTTTTCCCAGCCGATTGATCATGAGTACACACAGAGATCTGGATTCCTTCAAGAGGCTGAAGTCTCGGAGAAACAAACAACATGGGAGGCTCCTATCCCAGGGCATGAACAATATGACAAGTATGGCTTGTACAGTGAAAAAGAAGAGAGAATTATAACATGTAGATTCTGTTATTCCCTCAATATTTATAAGAATATTTGCTCTACTCTTCGGCAGTTTTCCTTAGCTATGTCAGCCTATCAGGAGGCATGGTATTTATTTTACAACCATCAGTTACTTTTCATTTCAATAAAATAGTTTAACATAAACGTAAATTTTATCTTTGTTTTAGCATCTACCTGGTTATCTCAACTCTGAGAAGAATTAAAGCTGATGTCCTGAAATAACAAAACTTTCCCACTACCATCTCAAGATTCAGCATTATTGGGGTGTTAACTCTCCCCCATGATTTCTTCATGCAGAAGAGTAGCATAGTTGTTGCTTTTTAAATAAAAGTAAAAAATCTCAGTTACACCACAAAATACTACAGATATTATGTACAACATTTTGGTTTAACTATTTAATAGTTTATTGATAAGTTAGAAAAGCCCTGTGCAGTGTGATTCCATACAAATATATTAGCTTTACAATTGCCATAATTCCATATCATCAGGTAGATTATTAGAAATCTAAACAGTACAAAATTATGGAAGGCACGATACATTCACTTTGTGGGGGCTGTAGGGAAATCTGAATCCTTTATTTGGGCACAAACCAAACAAAGTGGAACATTTTTAAATAATACTGATTACAAGGCCAAAGATAAGCATCTAGATGTCTCCAACTGAAACAATTGTGATGCTCCATTTTATTTTGCAAACTTTGTTTTCTACACAAATCTTTTTGTGGATTTATGTATTTTTTTAATTCCATCACATCTTTTTTATTCCAGAGTATTCATACAAAAACAATAACAATAACTATACAAATTTAAAACCAAACAATTGGTTCAAAAAATAACTTGTAAAACAAGTATACTATAAACACATAAATAAATAATATACATGAGGAACCTTAAACAAACAAACAGCATTCAGTTGGATGCAGAAGAGAAGACTGAGGATATCATATAAAATATCTTGTAACTCAAACAGTTGTAACAAAATATGAACGTAGGTGGAGGAAAAACAGATTTCTTGACATCAGGTGTGCTAGTGCTGGGTGTATTGTATTAGATTTGTTACCTAGTCCTTTCTGCATCACTTTTCAAGTTGTTTATAAATTGATTTCTGAGCACCAGTGACTCCACATGAATGATTAGTCCTACAGTCTTCTCCATTCTTCAGAGGTACTATTATGACACCTGAAAGAAATAATATACATATCACTAATTTCAATAACATTTTCCTCACCCAGAAGAAAGCATAATTAATGTTTGTTAACATGGGCAGGTTTAACTCTTAACAGAGTTATTTTGGATAGTGAGATGGACAACATATAAATTTAATGAATAATTCAAGCCCAGTCTTTTAAAAGAGCAAATGAGGTCTGTGGATTATACATTACCGGTTGTGACTCATGATTGAATGCCATGTTTGGAGGCAACCCAAGAAATATGTATGATGAAAAATGGGCCCTGTATTGTAATTTTGAGAAAATGGCATGGGGTTCTCTCTTCACAAAACAAGATCAACAGTCATAAACAACAATGAGGGGGCTCTAAGTCTATAAACTCCCAGCCTTAAAATTACAACTTTAACACCCAAAGAATTGTTTTAATATATATTCACCTTTTTCACCCCAGAGCACCGAAAGCCCACTCTGCCTAGCACCCTTTGTACCAATCACACTATTGGTTGCAGACTTTTGTCTAAAGAGCCACAAAGCAGAGCAGATCTTCAAAGTCCCAATAATTTTTACTAGACAAGTTGGTTTTACCATCTAGAGCTCATAAAAAAAAAATTGCTACCCTTTCAAAGTGGCTTATTTGGACAATATAAGTAATTTATCTCCCAGTGTTATCTTACACAATAATTTTGCAAAATAATTACCGGTAAACTGGGAGATAGTGATTGGGTTCATTGATCCTGAACTGAACAGAGTATAAATTTGAACCTAGCCCTCCGCAATCTAAACCAATAGCTTCCATGGCATCAGTTTAGCGATCACAAAAATGTGGCCTATGTGATTTGTTTTTTAATAAAATGATGTTCCATTGGTACACAACCCCAGAAAAATTGTTAAGAATGTATAAAATACTTCAAACTTAGGTTGGAAATCAACATTGTGAACAAATGAAGGGTCATTTTATCATGCCTGGTAGACTTGTAAAAATGTCAGGAAAAAAAGCATCAAAATATACAATGATAGCTTTTTAAAAATCAACTAAATTAAATTTAAAATTCAACTAAAACCATAACTTTTTGTGTTGGGATTAATGGTAATAATGGATTAATGGATTAATGGATAGTCAATTAGAAGAGAGCCACGGAAGATTATTTTTAAATGTAAGTACTTCAAGAGTACTATATGCACAAAAATGAAGTCTCTAAAATACTCAACACAGAGGAATGGTTGATTAGAATGACAGAACTAGCAGAAATGGCAAAATTAACTTGATTAGTGAAAGATCAACAAATACATTTATTAGTGATTGGAAAGCTCTATGGTCTTTTTGCTTGTAAAAAGAAAAATAAACTCTTGGGATTTTATGAGTTTGAAGATTAGGAAAAGTAGTTTATGAAAAGAAGGAAAGTATGATGTAATCTTAGGGTAAAACAATTCTGTGGCAAGGAAATCAGAAGCCAATTCCTATAATTTTTTCCCCTCACTACTTTTCTTTATTCTATGTTCTCTTACAGCTTTTACTTTAAAATTTATCTACCATTGAACACCTCCAGCTCATGGCTGAAGACACTCAAGTACATTACTAGTTCACTACAAGCCACACAGAACAATGGCACTGCGCTCTCTCTGCCACTAGTCATGATATCCATCCTTGTGCACAGACAACCCGAAGAAAAAAATTCTACTAGTAACAAGAAATAACAGGACAATGTTACCACCAAGAGAATCATATAGATATCTATTTGTCCCTATGACACTGACACCAACATGGGTCCAAACAGCATCTTTTTCTAATATGATTTGCCAGCAATACTATTCTGGGTTCTACACAAGGGACACAAGTCTGACATCAAGACTAAAAACAAGGACAAAGTAGTAATAAAACATTTGACCTTCCACGATATTTCAATATAGCTCTCAAGATAACAGTTCTGGAAGCAAGTAGCTTTTCTATCACAATGAAGTGATGAGAAGCCTAAAACTTCTTCATGACAGTTAACTATCTCAGAAGGCCTGAACAAACCCTTACAGTGATTAACTGATAAAGTATCTAGGATCTTTCTCACATGATCTTCATTTGCATAACCACCCTGTCTTCCCTTCCATTTTCCCCATATCTTTTCCCAATGTATTTACCTATATCCTACACATCAATTAAACTACTCCATGCATCTGATGAAATAAGCTGCAATACAAAGTTTATGCCTTATAGCCTTAAAGAAATGTTTACCAGAATCTTTTCGATGAGTGGAAACTGAAACTATTGTAACTCTGCCTGACTTTTTAGTCACCATGTCTTTTCCTTCCACCTTTATTTATTTATATATCACATTTAGAAACATCATTACCATGTTATATCACATCACCTTCTTGATCCTACTAAAATAAGTAGAATTTCCCTCAATAAATATTCCAGATGTTAGCATCCTATTACGTGTTTCTTAGGGCTTAGTCTCCTGATAATATGTAATATATATATATATATTACCAGAAGACTCACTCTATATATGTAGGCCTGCAGCATACGTTTCCCAAAGAAACATTTTTAAAACTTCAAGCAATTAAATTCTTAGTACTTTTTAATATGCAGATCAGAATAAGAATTACAGGCTCCTTTATGGGATAAAAAGCAGGCTCAGCATAGAATTGGATACAATCAAAAACATTTCAACATGTTGTTAACTAGATCTCAGATCCCCTCCCACCTCCCCCTAAAAACACTTTTCGCTCCACTCAGGAATTCACGTTTCCTCTTTATTGTTGGCCCTCTTCTCATATATCGGGATTCCCACAAAAACTTCATTCAGATCCAATTTGTTGAATAAGACGCTGTAAGTCCTTTCACTAGAAGCCAGGATCATCTTTTGTGTAACCACCGGCAATCGGAGGGGACACTATAAAATGGGCAGCCCGCTAAAAGTCGTGGCCTGTACAGCAGCAAGGCTTGGTTTTTGCACCAGTTTTAGGGATTACTGAAAGTCTAAACAAAGTTTTCGATAAACCGGAGTCAGCCCGTTCCTGTGCAGCGTTGAGCATGGGAAGACGAGAAGAAATTCCTAGCCCCACTGAACGCCAAAAGCAACATTTAAGGGTTGCCACTGCTATATCGGGGGAAAAACCCTAACCCTTATCTAGATCCTTTGGGTAGTTACAAGCAGTCGCCGGTACTCACCGATTAAGAGCCGCTACCGAGCCATTTCGGTTGCGTTCAAATCTGGGATGGGGGGAAAGGATTTTTTTTTAAATATGTAAAGTATATATGGAGGGGGTTAACAACGACGGCTCGCGTTTTCGACGACTTGCCTTTTTTTTCCTCTTCCCAGCAGAGTTCCTGATGATGCTGGTGTAGACAGATATGTAACCCTCCTTGGTTAAAGGGCAAAACCTCCTCGTGTGTGCAAAGTCCTCCGAAGCTCCGCACTGAGGACACTTGTATTTTCTCAAAATAGGGCACTGCACGCGGCCGGCCTCGTCCTTCAGCCGATGCGAGGTGTAGATGGACCGCGACTCCCCGTTCTGCTTGCAGAAAGAACAGCCGAATTCATCCCGCACACGCGCGGCCGAGGGAGACTCGTCCACGAGCTGCTGTTGCCGCCGCCGGCGCTGCTGCTGCCGCTGCCGTGGGAAAAGTTGGCGCTGCCGCTCCGGCGACCATTCCGCCGCCTGCGGTCCGGACTCTTCTTCGGAGGGGCCGTATCGGTTCATCCCTTCCACCAACTTGGCCAGCTGGAAATAATCCCTCCACAGTTGGAAAGCGGCCGGACTCATCCCTGCTCACTGGCCTTCCACCCAGGCGCTCGCGGGTTTAAAGTGGGAGACGACCTGGGTTTCTCCCGGAGAAGCCAATGGCTTTCTCGGAAGCGGCCGGTCGCCACCCCCCACAATTGCTTGGAGCCTGAGAGTCTGATTTGGCAAAGAAAAAAGGGTTGGCGGGAGAGAGGCGGTGGGGCTTAGGGGGGAAAAAAAATCCCGCGGCTTTCTGGCCGAGAGCTCCAGCGCAAGATAACAGTACAATTAAGGAGGACAGAGGGGCTTTTATGGCATTTCAGCGCGGCTCTAGGATGCTGGAGGACCTTGCAAGTCACCCTTAGCAGGGAGGGCCTTAGCAGAAGGAGCTCAAGACGCGCGCAAAATGTTCTTTTGCAGGTGTGGGTTAAAAGATCTGATTAGTCCTTCAAAAACAAGGACCGTCACCATAGCCCAGAAAGCCATTTAAAAAAAACTCAGCTTTGTAAAAGATGGATTTTATCTATCTTGTACCGAACATTGCTATCTTATTTGGAATGCAAAAGTCTGGAGATCCACTAGTTATCAGGGAAGGGCTTGTTTTCTGGATCTGATTATTTCCCTCCCCCTTTTTAAAGGCAGCTGGCTTGATGTTTTTCCCCTCCTGCCTGCTGCCAATTTGGCCTTGCAACAGTGTTAACAGTTATAGGAAGGGGAGTACCCAACAATAAGCAGAATCTAATTTTGGCAAGGAACATACTTTTTCAAAAATATATATGCAGTTGTATAAATACAGTTACATGTAAATATAGGCACTCCTATATTTACATACACAAAGGTACACATACGTGCATGTAAATGTTTAGGCACTCCTGAATCCTTAACTAATAAAAACCAACAGAAAAGAGACAATCAAAACGCTGAAAGGGAAAGAAAAAGACCAGAACATCTCTCCCCCCCCCCCCACCATCAATACATAGATAAGAAAAGATCAACACCTGGATTAATACTAACCAGCAATCAAAGAGGTAAACATTACCTCAGTCAAGGAACTACCAAAAACACTGATGGGGCAAGCCACTTGTATACGGGTAGTCCTGGACTTACAACCACAATTGAGCTCAAGTTTTCTGTTGCTAAGTGAGACAGTTGTTAAGTGATTTTTGCCCCATTTTACAACCTTTCTTACCACAGTTGTTAAGTGGATCACTGCAGTTATTAAGTTAGTAACACGGTTGTTAAGCAAATCTGGCTTCCCCGTTGACTTTGCTTGTCTGAATTTCACAGAAGGTGATCACGTGATCCCAGGACACTGCAACCGTCATAAATACAAGTCAGTTGCCAAGTGTCTGAATTCTGATCATGGGACCATGGAGATGCTGCAATGGTCGCAAATGTGAAAAACAGTCATAAGTCACTATTTCAGTGCTGTTGTAACTTTGAACAGTCACTGAATGAATTATTGAAGGGAAAAATTAAGTTTTAGCCAATCTTTGGCTAAAAATATTTTTCAAAGCCTTGCACCATTAATCCCCCAAGACAAATTCTTCATAGATCAAGGCCATTGAGTCCAACCTTTCTAAACTAGGCTTTCCTCTAGGCTCAATGCTCAAATTGGGACTATGACCAAGCAAACAAACCCTTCGACAAAGGTAGAGGACATAGAGAGCCAAGTGGACTTAGAGAAAGCTCCGTTGTTTGTGGCTCCAGATTCTATTAGATATGCTGTTACCGCAACCAGCTATCTTGCCCAATTGGAGACAGCGAATCATTGAACAGCATTTTCGCTTGCACAATGCCATGCGCTTCCATTGGCCACCCTGCACGGCCAATATAAAAAGATACCATTGATTGGAAGACTCTTTCCCTGTCGCTCTGGAGAGGTGGAGACCGCTGGCCACATAGATGCTCTTTTTATAGAGATATTCGGGGGGGGGGAATATTTTCTCAAGAATCAATAGGTATTCAGGCTGTTCTGACATTGCTTATTTCCAGTGGCTACTAAAGGATGAGCAGTCTGTGATCACAGTGCGGGTGGCTAGATTCTGCGCAGCAGCAGTGGGGATTTGAAGGTGATTAATCCATCATAGCTATTTTACACAATTAATGCAGTAAATCCTTTTGCATTATCTCTCTCTTGCATGTTAGTATTTAATAATAATCTCACAGTTTAAAGATTGATATATTATACTTAGCCCATGCTGTGTTTTGTTCATGTGCAACAGACAGATTGAATGCCAAATTGTGATTTTAATGTAGATGTTATTTGTTACTATTTTATTTTAGAATTTTTAACTGAATATTCCTTGATTGTTTTTAACTTGCTCTGGTCTTTGACTGTAATAAACATTGACTTGACTGAATGAACTATTGTAAATCAAGGATTGTTTGTATAAACAGAGAGCAAATCTCACTTCCATATAGCACTGATGATGTTACTTAGTTAGGGTACAATGAAACATCTTCAACAAAACAACCAAGCTCAAAAAGTACCAAGGATTTTGTATGTTACGCTTAAGATTCCAATGGATTCAGGATTTATTTTTACTTTAAAGTTGTTTTAAAACTCTCACACACCCCCTCCCCCAAATTCGGGCTCATTCTGGGGCATTAAGGGAAATTCATTAGCACTGCTTGCAATATAGTAAAAAACAACATTTTATGTATCTATATTTGAGAATAAGCAGAATCTAACCTATTTCTGGCAAGGAACATTCTTATTTTGTGTTTTATGCTTATTTTATGGCTATATTTGTGTGTGTGTGTGCGTGCGTGTGTGTGTGTGTGTATATATATAGTTACATGTAACTATAGGCACTCCTATATATATGGTAGTTACATATATACATACATATATATACACACACACACTTATATACACAAACATACACATGTATTACAAGTGCATGAAAATATTTAAGCACTCTTGGTCATTGTATATGCTATGAATCTTTAAGTGAATAGAAACCAACACAACCTCTGCATATTACAATTGATTAAGGACTACTATTTTTTAACTTTAAAGTTGTTTAAAAGCCCCCCTAAAATTGCTGTTTTAATGTATATCTTATTTGTAAGGCTAGATGTTAGTTAGGTCTAGGCATTTACAGCCTATTTTTTTATATGACATAATTTTCATTAAGATTGAAAATATATTACGGTATGCATCCATTTTCTTCCTGTTTGTGATTTCAACTGCTCTTTAGTCCCTGTTCATTAATTTTCTAAAGGGGAGGATACATCAGAAATAAAATCTTGATTGTTTGTGTAGTTTCCTATGAAGTCCTCTAAACGAGTATTTGAAATATTTGAAAATGAAGATAGTTCACTTTTAGAAAGCAAGTAAAAAGCTGTTCAAATCTCTGAATGTTTCCAGTTGACTATGTGAGAAAGATTATCAAAAATTGTAAGTTACATGTAACTGTTGAGATCAAGAAAAAATTTGGGAAACCACGAAAAATCTCTGCTAGAATTGCCTGGAAAAAGGAAAGTATCAGATGTCAGAAAGATATCTTTTGTCTGATATTATTACAAAAAAATGGCATCTAAATTATTCAAAAGGAAACCTGAAGCATTTTGGACTGATGAAACAAAAATCAAATTGTTTGGCCAGAAGCACAATAGATGTATTTGGAGAAAAAAGGTGAAGCATTTCAAAAAATGAATACATAGCTGTGTTGTTGTTGTTGTTGTTGTTTTTTAGAGGTGGCTGCGTTATGCTCTGGGGTTATGAATTATCCAGAGGCATATGAAGGAAGAATAGATTAAACCAAAGATCAGCAAAGTTCTTTTCTCCTGGGAGAGGCTATCTCAGTTAGTGAAGAGATGGAAGCTGAAAAGCAATTGGATATTTCAGATATTGACCTGAAATATAACCAAGCAATATTTATAGGGAAGGTTCTGAAATGGCCTTCATAATCCAAATCCTGAATAGTATTGAAAGTCTATGGGAAAAATATCAAATATGCTGTATAGTTATTTCTGGGCTAGAAGTGTGCGGCAAAATAGTGAGAAAAGCAATCCAAAAACTATAATAGAAAGATTCTTACGGTAATTAAATCTAGGAAATATTTGGAAGCTGCTTGTGGTCATGCCACCCAGTGTTCACAATACTAACAGCTACTTCCTGGACAGGGAATAGACAAAGTTCTGTCTCCAGCAGGATCTTCCTGAGGCATGCACCTGAGCGTATGGCCCACGGAGCCTAGCCTCTTCTCTTCTATAGAGGACAAGACTTTAGTCTTCTGAAGTCCAAGAGAGAAGCCAGATACCAGAACAGGAAGAGGAACCTAGGCGATATCGTTTTCAGCCTCTGATGGATTTTAATCCTTCAAAATCTGGAAAAATCCAGGATAAGAATTTGTTTTAATGATTCTATCTCTTTACCATAGGTAACATATTTAGCAAGGAAACTGTGATTAGACCCTTGATTTAGTCCTGTGGGTGTGTATGCGCGCGCGCATGTGTATATGTGTTGAAATCTTTACTATTTCTAGTTATGATCTTAGATCTGTTATTAATATATGATTGGTGTGTATTTCGTTGCAATTGGGAGGCTTATTATAGGAAAGAACAATACCTCTAAATTAAGGACAAACTAACATTATCTTAAATATCTTGTTATAGGTTTCTATGGGAATTTTTTTTTCAGAGGCTGTATTTTGAGTAGTTCTGTATTTTTGTCTCCTTTGGCATTTACGTTCTAAGTAATCATGTTGTTGTGAGTCACGAAGTCATGTCCAACCCATCTTGACCCCACGGACATTCCTCCAGCCCTTTCTGTCCTCTACCATCCCCCAGAGTCCATTTTCTAAGTAATTATACACAATTTAAAAGATTATATTTGATAAGCACTCTATTTTTTGGCTTACAGCAGTGTTTCATAGCAGTATTTTTCTGAGAGTGGAGTCATCAAAAAGCACCTGTAGGTCCTTTTCCTGCAAGCTCACCAATTTGATGTCAATACATGATGAATGCAAATGAAAGACCAGGATGAAGCAGGGGTTTTCTTGCTTGCTTGCCTTTCAGAGAGACTTCTTCTGTGCCAGGCCTTGACTGTCTGACCTGAATCTTTTCTGCAAAGGGGGTTACAGTATGAGAGAGAGGGAGGCTGTGAGAATGCAGTGGGAGTGATTTACCAGCACAGGAGGCTAGAAGGGAAAGAAATGGGCTGTGATGATTATATCAGTGCAGCTGCCCTGGATGGACCAGAGCTTCAAAAGTTGTGTGCTATTTGAAGAAAAAAACAACAACACAGTTTAAAAGAAACACCCTTTCAACCTCTCCTCCATTTTGATTGGTGAATGAAAGTGGCTGTTCTCAAAATGAAACTGCAATTTCAGGAATTAGGCAAGGATCATCAAGCTAATATTTCCCATTTAAATATGGTTTGTATCAGTTTTCTTTTTTGTTTCTTTCCAATTAGATGATCCAATATTATAAATTTTTAAACTTGTATCACTGTTGCTAGCATAAATTAAAATATAATCATGAAAATTATGTGGTATACTTATTTTTTGTGCAACTAATGAAGTCATTAGTGCATTATTAATGAAGGTAAGTGTGTGTGTGTTTTCTGTTTTTTTTCCTTTTTCTATTTTTTCTATTCTCTTTGGTCTTTATATTTCTTTTTTCTTTTTGACATTTATTTTTAAATATTTTCCTTTCTTTGAACATATTTTTCATTAACTATGTAAAATCTTTTAATAAAAATTATTTTTAAAATAAATGTAGATTAAAAGGTAGCAGCTCTTTGTATGGTTTTCCCTCTAATAGAGGAAATGCAATAAAATGTGGAGAGGGAGGAAGAGATAATTGGATTTTGGTATTGATTCTATCAGCCACCATCTCAAAAGAAAAAAGATGGTGTCTTGTCTGCCATGGCGCTCACCCTGTGTCATCATTTCCCCTGGGATCCAGAAAGCTGTCACCTTCCTGGCCCTCTAGAAGACTATGAAGACCTGGCTTTTCTTCCAAGTAGTGAGCCAGAATGCTAGATAATTCTAATCTAAGTGTGGTATGTGAGACTGAATCTTGATGTTTTCATACTGTGATTATTTTAATGCTGTGCTTTATCTGAGTAGTAGACTTGGTGTTCATCGTGTTTCCCCAAAAATAAGTCTCAACCAGAAAATAAGCCCTGGCATGGTTTTTAGGATGCCCCTAATATAAGCCCAACCCCCAAAATAAACCCATTAAGATTGTCAGCCTTGGGAGGGGCGGCTGCAAGACAGAGTGTGGGGTGGGGATGGTGCCATGCCGTGGCCCCTGCGCACTCTGCCCCCACAAAACTTCCTTTTTTTTTCCAATAAGTTTTTTTATTTTATCCAAACACTTCTTCTGTTACAGTGTATCAAACTGGGTACAAACATTTCTTATATTGTTGTTTTCTAATCCATCATGTATTATTTATTTTATCAATCCTCACACACTCTAATATTTTTATTTTCTTGTCTCCAAATTATTTCAATTTTCCAATTCTATGCCAATGCCATTCTAACTATAGTTAAAACATACAAATTAAATAAACATTTTCTTGAGTTTAACTCTCTATACGTGACTACACAACGCTTTTATCAATCTTTGTTCCTCTTTAATTAGTAATTTCTTTATAAAAACCATGTCCTTTCACATACTTTTCTTGGCTAATCTGTATTTACACATATAGGTGCTCTCAATACCTGGCTGTCTCTGGGCTCACCTTTTTCATGCAAGCTGTATTTATTTCTAATAATATTTTCCCTGTTAAAATTGTTAAAGTGTATCAATCCTTATATCGTCGGAAGCTAGACTGGGCTTAAAAACATATTCTCACATTTAAAATCATCGGTATTAATACTACACGCGATCTATGCACTCCCTTTATAGAACCACAATTGGTGGTGCCAATTAGAGACCCTTCCTGGCACTTTAAAGGACCTTTGCTGATTTTAATCTCTAATTGGTACCAGCAGAATCTAGTGCTGGCTTAGGAAGGAGATCTTTCCTTCTTCCATATTTTTTTTTCCCTCTCTTCTCCCATTCATAAATTGATCACCTCCTTTTGAGACACACGGAAGGAACGCTAAAATCAATTTTTTTTTCTCCCTTGCTGCAGGCGACAACATTGGCTCAAGAAGCTGCGAAAAACAATTTATATCCAAACAGCACATGGGGTGGGGTGGGGTGGGGTGGGAATCCTCACACAACAATCCCCCAAATGAATAGACACTAGACTTTGAAAACAATTTATTTCTGACCTCTCGGATGCTTTGTTAGACTTTTCCGAAGGGAGAGAGAGAGAAAGATAACCAGGCTGAAAAATATCTGTTGCAGAGTGAAGATTTATCTTTGTACCTGGGTTATTTATTTATTTACAACACTGTTATTATACCGTTTGTAAGGCTCCCAGAGTCACCTTTGCGGCATATACATTAAAGGAATAAACGTAATACCGGTAATTTATTTTTTTTTTTAAAAAGGGGGGTCATGCAGCTGAGATTCTAAGGGAGCTTGCTTAACCACAAAAGCTTGGCAGCCAAGTCAAAATATAACTGATTCAAAATTCTTGGGACATGACTCATTTCAAGCTATGCTAATGCAGGGTTCAAATGGTCAGATTAACATTAAATAGCTGCTTTCTAAGAAGTGTAACGTGTTCTGCCCACGTGCATGGATGGGGAAAGCTGAGATAACTTGCAGTACAAATTTGATCAATGAATGTTAATTCCTGCCACTCTCTCTGCTAACCAATCAATAATATTTCTAGATCAGAGTTGAAATGTGGGGTCCTTCGAGCTCCCTGAGCTGCGTTGCTTTCTTGCAGATGTTTCATTACCCAACTAGGTAACATCATCAGGTCTAGAAGGGAGTGGGGCTTGCAGAAAGGAGGAGGAGGAGGAGGAG
>JANHFL010007010.1:253194-272963 GCA_032468155.1 Oxyrhabdium leporinum | reverse complement strand
ATAGGATTTGAACCCGGGTTGCCTGCACTGCAGGCTGTTATCTTAACCACTAAGCCACGGGTTCTTCTCCTTTTTTTCATCAGCAATACCAGGTAGGTTATGTGTTTTGTTGTGAGGAAACCTGGTTACCCAAATATGGGAGGAAGGGTTATATATATATAACCCTTCTCTGCTTAAACATTTTGTCAATTGCCTCCTTCATCTCCCTGTGGATACCCATCCATACAGCCATCCCTTGAAGGATTCTCCTTTCTGCTGGACTAGAGTAAATGGATAATATCCAGATAGTATTTAATCGTCAAATGCATTTTCAACATTTAAAAAATTCTTATCTTTTTTCAATAACTGCTTTAGGTAAAAATTTAAAAAATCATAACAGACTGTAACAGAATAACAGAGTTTGAAGGGACCTTGGAGGTCTTTTAGTCCAGCTCCCTGCTTGGGCAGGAAACCCTGTGCCATTCTATCCAGTTTCTTCTTAAAAGTAGCTGTCCAGAATCATCCCATATTCAATCTTTCACTTTGGTACCGCTTTATTTGCCTTCTATTGCTTATTTGCATTTGAAATAATAATTAATGGCCTGAAGAAATCCATTAGACAGCTACAAAATATTAGCCTTCAGTACTATAATACAGTATTTTGGCTGTCATTTACCATTTGCCTAGAATCCTGCAGCTACGAAACAGAAATTTTACTCAAATGGAGTTGTACCCCAATGATTCAGTGTAGAGGCATTACATCGCTAATAGAAGTATGTAGTGTTAAGGCCGTGTCTTTCCTATTCACGAGTCGTAGTTGGATCACCCAAAGGAACAAGGAAGAATGGATATCCTAGCAATTACAGCGCAAGAGAAAATTGTTGGAAGAAACTTGGACCTCCAGAACCAATCATTGAATCCTAGATGTAATAAAACTAAAAACTCACTGGAATAGCTAAAAGTGAAGCTAAAAAGCATAAGAATTTTTAACACATAATAGAGGAGGAACCAGAGTCCTTGGAAAAGACGTGATGGCTTAAAAAAATCAAAGGCAATAGAACGATCCAGCAGAAGACAAGATGACTGGAAAACACCACTGATATCACAAACATGAATTTTTAAGAACACAAAAAAGCAATCTGGCAAAACGTTATCTATCACATCACAAAGATTCAAAAGCAACTGAACCACAACAAGCCGACGGAGCATGAAGACCAGCTCTGCCATTGTCCCCATCAGTATTATCCAGTTTGGCCAACAGATGGCAGTTGCCAACCTCACCACGCAATAACTTAAAACAGAAAAATGGTCTTCAGGAAGTTTAAGTTCATGTAAAGATGTATGAATTTACTGGAAACTCTCAACCCGAATGTGGCAATAGCAGAGTGCAGGATCTGCCATGACTATTCTACCCACACTCCCTAAATTAGGAATCTTGCTTCTTTAATAGTTATAGGCCAAAGGTTCAGCAAAAAGAGTTCATGCAGATCAGTAATGGAGTGGAGCAAGAATGAAAGGGAGTGATGCCTGGTAGTTTGCTTTCCCTCTGGCTGTAAAAGTGGGTATTGAGCTAGATCCTACTCCTGCTTTGCCCTGTAACTATTGGCATGTATCTGCTGTGAGCCAAGGAAACTGCATGAATGTGTCTATGTAGTTAAATCAAGTTCAACTTGAAGGAGACTTTCCTTATCAATCTGTCTGATTTTTGGAGACCTTTCCAACTTTAAGAGTCCTGGTGAGACGTCAAACTTCAAGATTTACCCCAGCACTAGGGGTAAATTAATTTTACACCAGCTTTGTAAAGTCCTGCCTTCCAATATTTTAGATATTTCTTCCTCTTATCTCAGTTGCAGGTATCATAAGAACTCCCTTATACTACACCAGGTTAACTAGTTAGGTAGGTAGGTAATGTTACCTACCCAGATTGTGTAGAAAATGTGCTTTATAACATACAGGGATACCAATCTTTGCCATCTTAAAGCAAATGTGTCTTTTCCTTAGACTGTGCAGTAGTAGTAGTGATAGTAGTAACAGCAGCAGCAGCTGTAGTCAGGGTAAAATGTTCCTGCTTAAACAGACATATGCTAAATTTGCATGAATTTGAAACATTGCAAGCTCTGTTGCTTATACTGGTTGGCAGCAACAATTGTCTAAGGTCTTTGAGAATAGGAGGTTCTTCCCCAACTCCTTGAAGGGATTGGTCTTGTGGCACCCCTACTTTAGTCAAAATGAAAAAAGCAACATCAACTGCCATCATGTGTGATTCAAGTTTTGAATCTAGGGTGGAATTACTTTACGCTTGGCTAAAATGATAGCTGAGAAGTGACAGAAGAGGCTACAGTTAGTCCTCGACTTATCACCATTTGCTTAATGACATTTCAAAGTTACAGCTGGACTGAAAAAAGTTACTTACAACCGGTCCTTGCACTTACAACCATCAAAGCACCCTTATGTTCATGTGATCAAAATTCAGGCTCTTGGCAATGTATTTATGATGGTTGCAGTGTCCGAGGATCAATAGGGAAAGCTGAATTTGTTTAACAACTGTGTGATTTGCTTAATAACCACAGCAAGCTGCTTAAAAATTGTGGCAAAAAGGTCATAAAACCGGGCTCGACTCACTCAACAACTCCGTTATCAATAGAAATTCTGGTTCCACTTATGGCCATAAATCAAGAAGTACTTGCATTGACCAGCAGTCTCGACTAGTAACTTCCCAAAGAAATCTTGTTATTTACATCATGACACTACTGAGTGTTGGACTAGATTGGCGATGGCCTGATCTATCAGGGATGTTCTGAGGCTCTTTTTTTTTACTTTCTCTTGAAGAACTCTGAGGAGTTTACAAAAGAACAATAAGAACCACCTTAAAACCACAAACAATAAATCCAAAAACTCTACATTTCTAAAAATTTAATAATATTTAAAGGTTCATTTTAAAAAATTCTGTCTAAAGAGATAACAGGTTTCTACAGCATTTGTCATCTCATAAATACGTTGCACTGTGATTCATGCCCTGGTCCCTATGTTCACATTACTATAAGGCACCTACAGATGGGTGCCTTTGAAAGATATAAGAAAACTGCACCAGATCCAGAGTACAGTCACTTGAGACCATAACTGCTCATTTCCCCACGTAACCCCACTCTTTCATGCACTGCACTGGTTAAGCAGTTTGTTTCCGGGTGCAGCTCAAGGTTCTGGCTGTCATTTTTATAGCCTGTCATAGTTCCCAACATAGATATCTATGAGCCTGCCCTCTTCTAAGAGTCTCGGGGCTATGACAATTTGCCACAGCTTGCCGCAGGACAACTCGCCACGGGACAAGAGTTACACTAATATTAAATAAATGATGGGATAGAATCATTAAAGAAAGGATGCAAAAGGAGGGACAGAATGAAATGTGAATGTCAAAAATTAAAACAATTTTTATTTATTTAAAATAAATAGAATTGTTAAATTGTCCTGTGGTGAGTTGTCCTACAACGTGCTGGCCGTGATGAGTTGGCTGCGGTGAGTTGGTCATGGTGAGTTGGCTGCAGCAAGTTGGCTGTGGCAAGTTGTCCCACTCCCGCAGTCTCTGCCTGTTCTTCAGAAGAGAAGGCTCCCTCTGGGTCACAACGCTAAGGGGATAGCTCTGCAGGGATCCCAAGTAAGGCCTTATCAGTCATTGATCCCTTTTCTGGAACAGCATTCCCCCTGATATCAAAGGACCCCAAATCTGTTGGCCTTTTATAAAGCTATTAAGGCTTTCTAGGAGGGGCTGAGGGAGACATTTTAATCTCTCCAGATCAGGATGGTATTATGGTTGCGTCTCAGCTTATAGGTTGTTATTTACCATATTGATATTTTCCTATTTTCCTATTTTTATATCACTACCTCCATGCAACTATTCAGTTTCTTTTGATCCAAGAGAGGGGTAGCTGAGTGTTACGAGCATCATGTTGACCCTCCACTTCAAATTTCCGGAATGGTGGACATCAATCAGCAGGGGAAAGAGGAAAGAATTCTGTGCAACTCGACTTAATCATAGTTTCCTGGTAGGTCACGACTGGTTGAATTTGTACAACATGCTAAGCTATAAAATATATTCTATATAAAAAACTAACAGGTGAGTTCATACAACACACTGTCTCAAAATCTAGCCTTATGAGTCAGTGTGACGCAAGCCTCTATTGTTCATCTTCACCAATTCAGCAATTGCTTTTGTGAAAAGAAAGAAAATGTATAATTTAGGCTCCATTCAAAAAAGGGGGGGAAACAACAAAACAAGAAAGGGACCAGGGTTTTTTGGTTTAAAACCTTGCTTTTGAAAAGGGGAAGAACTACCCTACACCTGGAAATGAGAGACACCATTAGAAGGAGCGAAGTACCCTGCACCTTTTATGTGTTGCTTCAGAGAAAGTGGAAGGCAGGAGAGAATGGGAGAGGAAAGAAAAGAGGGCCAAAGAGAAAAATCAAAAGACAGATGAAAGGGATGCCAATGGCCTTTCAGTCTTTCCAGGCCAGCTGCAGGTTCACTTTGTAACCTGAAGTCCTGTCAGAAAATGAATGAGAAGGAATAGCATGTGGGGGCGGGCAGGCGGGTAGGTGGAGAGCAGCTGTCTAGACACAGCCAAGCTGCAGCAACAAAACCCTGTATTAACACACACACGCACACACACACGCACATACAGAGGCATGCACCCTGCAATTTAATTCTCTGACTTTTTGTAGCCTGTGGACAAATATGCAAGATAGTGTTAAAGAGACGTGCGGGATAATGGTAAAGAGATGTAATAAGCAGTGGCAGCCAGAAAACTTTGCAGTGTATCACCTCAACCCCCAACAGGAACCTGCCATTCAGGCTGGGTGGGAGATGGAGAAGAGGGGAAACAGACCCCTCACACAACACACCTGAAGCTTTCTGCCCTGGGTTCAGAGTGGGAATCGATGGCCAGTTCAAAATCACAGCATTTGATACCGAACATTTTTTGAGGGAGGAGAACGGCAAAGAGAAGAGCTATCCTCCTCCTTTTCTTCCATCCTAAAATGTTAAGAAACAACAAAAGATGTTAAAAAAAGACTTATGATACACATCCTCCAAGCTCTAATTACTCCCCCAAAGAAGTTAATTTCTTCTTCCACCTCCATTTCTCACTCCTTTTTTCAGTTGAGGATGCTGTAACATTTTGTGTCTCAAATGTTCCTGAACCAATCAAATATATTTCAGTTTTCCACACTTCTTGCTTTCCCCTTGCCACCCCCACCAGGTGGGAGAAGTGATAAGGAGATCATAAAAAACCAAGGAAGGAATCTGGGGTTGAGGGAAACACTTGAGAAGCAGAGTGCCCTATGTCTTATTTGCATTTCCCAGAAAGATAACAACCATAGTTTCTATCTTTGGCCTTTAAAATGAATTTGACAATCCCTTCGCCCCCAAATGTGGTTAGTTTAGAATTTTACCATCAATATTCCCTGTCTCCTTGGAGCTCAAAGTTTCTTCCTGTATCGTTTCAAACTGTTTTTGTTCTAACATGCAAATTCTATACTTTGTCATACATACCATGGCAGTGCATCTCCCCATCAAATGGAGTGTAGTTTTCTTCCAAATTCTCAGCAAGAATAAGTGACCTTCTAAATCAGTGTTTTTCAAACTTGCCAACTTGAAAGTGTGTGGACATCAACTCTCAGAAATTCACACATCTTACAGTTGCCAAGTTTGGAAAAACAACATTCTGAAAATTTCTGGACTACAATTTCCAGCACTGACGAGGCCATCTGTACAGTACAAATTGCCTATCCCTCTGTAAGTCCTCAAACATTTAGCATGCCTAAAATTTACTCAGGAAATCATTGCCATTTAGAGGCATCTTTTAGAATTTTCCTGGCAAACCAAAAGAATGGAAGCTATTTGGTAAAAACTTCTAAGAGAGAGAAAAAGATCCTTACCTGTTTCGGGATGAAATCCTCTACCCAGTTATCTGGAATGTAACCTATTGATCTCAATGAAGCTTAATTTCTGAGTCTGGAGGAATGCCTTTGTATGCCCATTTATATGACTGTACCGTTGGTGTCTAAAAGAGCTTTAGCTGTAGCTTAATCTAAGCTCTGTGCAGCTCACATGTGGGGCAAGTAGCACTAACTCGCTTTGAACGGTTCCCTTGTCTCCCCCCCCAGCTCCCCAGCAAGTGTGAAGTGGGAAAAACCTGCATATAAAGCAAGAAGCAAATTTCACTTTAACCTTTGATCCCCAAATAGCACAGAACAACATACAACGTTCAAGTTGCCTGCTCTATTTTCCTTAAGCCGGCCACCCCATAGAGCTTCAGCTCTTCCTCCTTCTCTTATTCCTGGCTCCAAAAGACTGAGGGGAGCCCCCAGCAGCTCCCCAGTTCCCTCCCATTCCTTCCTCATTGATTTGCAAAATCCGTGCTCAGGTGTCAGACTTTTTGAGCTGCCGCTTTTGAGGCTGGCTCTGCTGAACTTCTGCTGTTCCTTTTAATATGTCAGCAAGGAATTCATTTGCATGCATACACAGAGAAAAATTCTGCCTGTAGCGTGTGGAGGGGGGAGGTCTCCGCTTAGCATGGTCTGAATTAAGAGCAGCGATTCAGGAGACCCGCTCGGGATTAATCAGCAGGGGATGAGCCCCCCTGCCTAACATTTGGCCATTCTGCTGACAGCCATCTCTGGGAATGTATTCAGCCCTGGCAACAAATTAGAAAGGGAGTAAGGAGCTTAAGAAAGCAAGGCAACTCTGTGCCCCAGTTTCAAGCAGGCCCCCTAATCCCAGGGAGCCTGGAGAGGAGGTGGGATAGAGGCTGGGGAGCTGCAGCACTGGGCACCATTTCCTTGGGCCTGACTATCGGGGTATTCGTGGAGGCAATGGGGAAGCCACCTAGCTGGAACTCAGCCAGGAGCAGAAACTGTCCTTGAACTGAAAGGAGCCTGCACTGCTCACAGGAGAGTCTGAGCCAGCCCCAGACGTCTGCGCCTCAGGCGGAAGGGCAAACAACCTCCTTCATTTCAAAGTCAAGGTGCAAGAGGCCCAGCCAACTGGTTATTTTGACACTGGAGGAAGAACAGCTCCCCTTTCCTGGCAGTAAACGTGCAGCTAAAAATCAATGACAGCCATCCCCAATTCTTCACACCTTTTGTGAAGCTGCAAAAAAGAGTGGAAGGTGTTGCTGTTTGTGATCACCCAACTTGTGCTTCTAGTGAACAGCTTCCTCTGTTCCTTTATTTCATAAACCTCCACCGCCAAGGGGGACAAGGGGACAAAAGAAGCAAATATATCCATCAAGGAAAGCCCAGAAGAGTTCTTTTCAAACTGCTTTCAAGTTTCCGCTAGGAAGTCCCAGCATATACTGAATTCTCTGGTAAACTCCAAAGTGTTCACAGGTCTTGCTAATTTATAGATTTTTACCCTGAGTAGAGAATTGCATCTGATGAGCTCCAAGTTTCTTTCCAGATCCTCTACAACTCCCAAATCCTCACCACAATCCTATCTGTTTGGTTACCATTATTCTAACTGGGCCAGAGGGACAATATACAGAATAACAGAGTTGGGAGACCTTGGAGGTCTTCTAGTCCAATCCTGTGATCAAGCAGGAGACCCTATACCATTCCAGACAAGTGGCTGTCCAGTCTCTTCTTAAAAGCCTCCAATGATGGAGCACCCACTTAACTTCTGAAGGCAAGCTATTCCATTGGTTTATTGTTCTGACTGTTAGGAAATTTCTCCTTAGTTCTATACTGCTTCTTCACTCTTTGGTTAGTTTCCATCCACTGCTTCTTGTCTTCCTTTCTGGTGCTTAAGAAGATAGTTTTACCCCCTTTTCTTTATGGCAACCCCTCAAATATTGGAACTTTGCTATCCTCCTTCTTTTCTCTAGACTGGCCATAGCAATTCCTGCAACCATTCTTCATGTTTTCGCCTCCAGCCCCCTAATCATCTGTATTGCTCTTTTCTGCACTCTTTCCGGAGTCTCAACATCTTTTTTGTATTGGGGTCACTAAAACTGGATGCAGTATTTCCAAGAGTGGTTTTACCAAGGCATTATAAAGTGGTACTAACACTTCATGTGATCTTGATTCTATCCCTCTATTAATGCAGCCTAGGATTGTGTTGGCTTTTTTGGCTGTTGCCGCACACTGCTGGCTCATATTTAAGTGATTGTCCACTAGGACATTCAGAACAGAAGCCAAGAGAAGATAACTGACTACTCCAGTGTTTTTCAACTTTGCAGTTCGAAGATGCGTGAATTTCAACTCTCAGAAGTCCCCAGCTACTATGGGAATTCTGGGAGTTGAAGTCCACACATCTGCAAGATGCCAAGATATAAAAACACTGGGATAGACATTATGCAGCATCAGTTTTTATTATTTGTTTCCAATGATACATTTAAAAAATAAATTCTTGCCCGTACATATTCCTCTTCAGAAATGTTTTCTTCTCAGGAAAAAGCAAGAAAAATGATGAAAAACCATTCTAATTCAAATCTATCTTTAGCTTAATGCCAACAGATGGGGATGGGTGCAGGTAGGGGGAAGTTGTCATTTGGATGAGCAATTCAGGAATGTAACAAATTGCCTAGGGAGGCTGTCAAATCTTATATGCTTTCATGAAATGCTAGGAAAGATGCTTTGTCTGGAGCATCTTACTCCCATCGGTTATTTCCAATGACTTGTAAGTGCAGGGTTTCAGAACAGTTTTTTGTGCATGTAAATGTACATAAGTACATATATAATCCAACATTCTCCCATTACAAATAGAGATCTTCCAAATATGAAACATCAAGGATTCTGAGGGCATTTTGTTTCATCAACCACAGAAAACCCAGGTTTTCCTTGCATCAAATGTCTACTGATAGGAAACATCAACTGACCCAGTCTTTAACTAGAATCCTACTGTGATCCTTGTTGTTATCAGTAGCAAGCATTTCCTTCTTTCATTGTTTAGAGGTAAAGGCACTTCTAAAACAGCATCATTGCAATTACACATTAGACACCCAACAAAGTGCAAAGAATTTGCAGGAGGGCCGCAAAATATAAAGAATACGAGGATTAAATGTGCACCCACCCATTCAATGAGAGCCAGGGTATCATCATAGTTAAGGTGATGGACCAAGGGCAGGGATACAGAGGCTCGGGCCCATCTTGTAAACTCCCTGGATGACTTTGGGGTAGTCATTCTCTTCCAGCCCCACCTACCACGTAGGAACTGTAGTTGTGAAGGAACAAAAGAGAATATAGGAGATTTGAATGAAAGATGGGCTTTAAATCTAATTAATCAATGTATTTATCAGTTAACTCTAATACCTATTGTCCCTCAGTGGGAGATTCTCTACAAATAAAAAAACAAGGATTGCCCATATGAAGTTTGTTATAAGCATTTGGATGTAAGTTGACTGCCATTCATGTTGTGGTAGAACTATTCATGTTCAGAGACCACTTACTTTGGAAATATGGTTGCTGGTGCTGTTCCTGCCAGATAAACCATACAGCAGGAAGAGGAGGAGGAGGAGGAATAATTGGATCTCTATCAGATCTCTTTTCTTTCAGCTCTTCAGTCCTAGAATCTAGCTCTCCTAAAGAAGAAATGGACCAGGGACCAGAAAAGCATGTTTGCTTGATAGCAATCATAATAAAAGGAAATTACATTTTGGTATTATATGTATCTTGATATATATTGCTTTCTGATATTGTGGGTTAGTTTCTCCAATAGAACAGCTCACCTTATGTACACATTTTTTAGAGGATTTCTGAGTATCTTTCAAGCCATTGCTTCTATTATTTAAATCTGTCAGTCTCAAATGATGTCATATACTCTGAAGAGCACACTCAGGATTTCTAACTTTACTTTCCTAGCAGCGGGTTTCATTCATCCATAGGAAATCTGTTAATTCAATGTGAATTATTTATTAAATGATGTCATGTGCAGAAGGATTCTGAAATATATTTCAAAGATCCATAATGTCTTAGCATCTGTACATGTACAGCAACTTGAGTTAATATATTCGATATGCCATATTGTTATGCTGCTGTTAAATCCTTGTGTCTCTAAAAATAAAACTGAATACAATTTGAAATTATGTTTGCACAAATTGTCCCAGCATTAATAAGACAATACTGTACTGAATATATTTATTTTGCAATGCCTTAATTTATCCAAATATTTTATCTATTTGAACTTCTGCTCAGTTAAATAATTATTTGCTAATTGTACTATATTTTCTGCAAAGAAAATTAGAAGCTTCTCTTTTCTATTTCTTTTTATTATTTTATCCTGCACTTTTGCAGACATTTCTTTCTTTTCCTTTCTTTCTTTACTGCTTTTCCTCTTTATTGGTTTTTTTTGTTCTTTGTAAATGTTCAATAAAAAATTACAAAGAAAGAAAGAGAAACTGCTCAGTTAAAAAGCACTGAATAAGAGGTATATGCTTCAAAAATGAATTATTTAAAATTTGAATCTTGCCTCTGAGTACAAAGAGAGCAATCACAGTAGCAAGAAAATGGAAAAAAATAAAGACGACCTGATGTTTTTTTCTTTGTCACAGAATCACCGGCTTTGTTGAAAAAGTGGCCAGCAGAAATTTCATCAAGAGAGACTCCACATAGGGTGACCAATTCTTGAATGGCAAGGGAAGGTTTGGGAGAAGAAACCCAGCACCTGCCTTCCCTGGCTCCGTTTCCTAAAGAGGGATCATGCCAAAGGTTGACATTTAGAGCCTGGGGAAGACCCCATTTTTTTGACCGAGTACGCTTAACCCTGGCTTCCGGTGAATTCACTGGAGCACCTACGAAGGCAACTCAGGCATGCCAGTTTGGGAGTCCTCTAAGAGACCGGTCTGAGCTCTGGTTTGGTGTCCTTCCCCTCTCCCACAGAAATCTGTCATCCCAGCAGACCTCCGGAAGGCCAAGCAGCTGCAACTTCCAGACAAGAGCCTCCCCCCCACTTCTCTTTTGAGAGTCTGTTACTGGAGGTGGGTCTCTTGCTCCCTGCCTCCAGATAGGGAACATCTCCAAAGACCTCTGCGGCTGCAGGAGCAGCAGCAGCAGCAGCAGCAGCTCTTCTCTTTCGTTCCCCCTTGGGCCTTCCTAAACCGGCTTACCACTGTATATGTATATGCACCCAAAGAGGAGTGAAGGAACCTTAAAAGAAAGGTGCAGCAAAAACGAGGCACACCACCTTAGCTACAGCTTACTTGTAATTGCAAGGGAGACAGGCAGGCTAGCTAATCCAAGCACAGGGTTCAGGGCTTCAAAATTGGTTTCCCAGCCATCTCCATCTTTCTGATCAGTGACCAGAAATGTAAGATGAGCAGAAAAAGAGGACTTCTTAGTTATGCTACTAGACAAATTCATGGAGGAAATTGGAAAAAGATTCAGAAAGGTTTCATTTTCCTATAGGCATGCTACTATAGAAAATGTAAGAGCTGTCTTCATGTGGAGCATGGTTATTCCTGTGTCGAAAGGCATGTGCACAGACAGTTTTCAGATGGAAGACATGATAGACATTGTTATTTCCTGTACTGGCTCCTCTCCTGCACGCTCAATTGCAAAGTTACTTGAGGAGAATACTTGACCAGACAGAGAAATACTACTAAATGTGCTTCTTATCAGGCCAGAAATTATTAACAAAGATGGATGTGGAAAGGTTTTATTTTGGTTTATATAAAAACATTTTACAGCTACTAATTTTATGGCGTAAGCATAAAAACTCTGGGAAATCTGATTTTGCTTTTTTTAAAGAGGATATTAAGATGTAAACTGCAGAAATAAAGGCATTGCAATTACAGTCCTTTTTTAACTGTTTGAACATGTGTGCTCATTGTGGTTGTTGTTCTAGTTAATGACTAAGGAAATCAGTTGTTTCATGAGTGCTTATACTGATGTTTAACAAAAGTCTTCAAATTAAGTTTCAAGCAGAAACACAAATACGTCCACATACTGCACACAACGCAGCAACCTGTATAATTCCAGAGTAATTTTCTTATTTGAATTTTTTCTTTATACTGAAATTGACAAGGAGGTGATTATATTCTAGACCAGAGGTGTCAAACTGGATTTCTTCAAGGACTGGATCAGCACTGTAGTTCTCCTCCACGGGCTCATGGGGGAGGGGGGAGAGTTGGGATGGAAGGACGCTTCGTGCAGCACTTTGCCGGCCAAAATCGGGTGCGGGGGGCCGCACACAGTCCCCCCATGGCCCATTTTCAGCCTGGATGGCCTCCTGCGGCACTTTGCCAGCCAAAATGGGGCATGGGGGGGTGCACCCAAGCTGAAGGCGACTCCACCCCCACCGTTTTGGCTGCCAGAGGCGCTAGTCTTTTGCTAGTTCTAGGCCGGCCCCGCAGGCCAGATTTAAGCACCCTGTGGGCCAGATTTGGCCCGTGGGCCTTGAGTTTGACACCCCTGTTCTAGTCTAATGAAGATAATTCCATGTATTTGGAGGGATCCCAGGGGTTCACACACATTTAGACAAAAAGGTAATCCACATTTCCTGTTTATATATTTCTAACCTACCAAGGTTAAATTAACATCTTAGGAGTGAAGAATAAGGCAAAATTCCTTCTGCTGTGCTCCAGAAAATGAGCTGGTCATGATTTGATAATTAGTGTTGTGATCCACATCATATGCTGATGAGAAGACCAGTTTTGGAGGGTGTTTAGAATGGGGAAAAGAGTGGCAAAGGGAGAAAAAGAGTAATAGAGATGTGCCTTCATTTATTCCCAGCAACCCATGACTGAAGCATCCTTCAATTGTCCTTAGCAAAACCAAGGTTAAAGGACCAGTTCCCCCTCTCTGCCCGTTGAAGGGCTACAAGTTAGACTTAGAGGGAAGTCAGGTGCCTTGCAGTGCCTGAAAACAGAGCCAATAGAAGCAGCAGGAGTCAGCAACAGCTAATTTCATTCTAGTATAGTTTTCTGTTGATCCAAGGATGACCATCCTTCAACTCAACAGTGTGGAAGAGCCTTATGTATGGCTTGGACTTTATCCCATCTGAAGAAGCTGAGAACCTAGAAGGTACAATGCACATGTTGACTCACAAGGGGCACTCAGAGCCAGACATATAGGAACCAAATGGCTGGCATAAGGTAAGTCACATTATAGTACCTACAGAAGGCAATTCAGGTGGGAAATGGTCTGCTTGGGTAGTCTTCGGATTATGGCATAGTTGGAAGTTAGGGGTAAGGCTTGGATTAGGAAATTAAAACAGGAAATGAAGCTGTAGTTAATGGAGTTTAGACAAACTTCTACTCTTCACAGCTGTATACAGTGTCTGTGAGAAGAAACTTCAGGCCAGAACAGATACAGTGAGAAGTGAAGAATGTCCTGCACAACTCGTGGCTTTTCCTATGCTTGGCTGAAGCAGAAGAAACTAAGAAATATCACCAAGAAATGTACATGTGCACATAACATTTTTCTGGCATAAGATTCAGGCTATCTTAATGTAATCCGTTAAAGTGATTTGGACTTTAACACATCTACCTATGATCTGCATATGATGTACATATGCCACAAGGCTTCTTAGCTCTATTGACCACTGCATTTCATTAATACATGTACTATTTCAAAATTTCTATCATCCCAATAAAGGATATTCATTCAGTTCTTTTTGGCTGAAACATCTCAGACTTAACAGACGTAACTGCATGTCAGTTTCCAACAGCCATTGCGATGAAGCTAGGCCTGAGCCAGTCAAGATTTAAAGCCTTACTTAGTATCAGTTTCTGTTAGTTTTTATCTTCATGTTTAAAAGTCTTAATAAAAATTATATAGAAGAAAAATGGAAGAGCACCAGCCTTGTCCACCAGATATTTCAGATTCAATTTCAGACATCCTTTTGAAAGGATGTTTTAGTCCTGCCTTAGGCATGAGTCTGGCTGGGTGACTTTGGGTCAGTGACTCTTTCCTCAACCCAATTCACCTCACATGGTTGTTGTTGTGGTTGTTGATGGTTGTTGTCGGGAAAGTAGGAGGTATATATATTAGGTAGGTTTGCTATCTTGAGTTATCTATAAAAAATAATAAAAGCAGGATTTTTTTTAAAGTCTAAAATCTAAAAGGCACAGGGAGCAGGTGACAGAGGAAGCCCAGGCCTGAGACCCAGGAGAGCCTCCAACACTGCTGGAGTCCAACAGTCAAAGTGGGTTATAATAGGCTAGATAAATGAATAGTCTGATTTGGCCTCAAGCAACTTCCTGTAATGATATGCCACTTGGTTCAACAAAGCAAAAGAGATCCAGGAGACCTGGCTGACTGCCATCACCATTTGCCTAAAACCCCCCACTCAGTTTACTACCTCCTCTCAATTAAAACTCCCCTTGCAGGGAATATAAAACTTGGCACTCCCTTGAGGGAATTTTTTTTTTAAAAGACATTTCTATAAATATTGACTTCTTCCTTTCTGCATTTTTGTAACCACACTTCTTTAATGTTTTCTAAAAAGACTCCATAAACCCACAGCTCTGCCCAATACAGCTATTGCTCCCCTTGCCAGTGATTGGCCTGTGATGAGGTCACTGATTATATATTTTAAGGAACCAGGGCTCCAAGAGAGCAGAGGAAAATCCTTTTGCAAGGGAAATTCTGAAAAGGCAAATTAACAAGCACTGAAACTGCTAGAAGGGCAAATTTATACAGACACTATTCTTGCCTGCCTTGGCAGAAGGACACTGAGGAAAAATATTTTCTTGGGGGAAAAAATCGAGATGCGTAGGGCATTAGATAGCTGACATTTGAGGTGGTTATTTTGATAGCTGAGGTGGACAACAAAGTGACACCTGCCAATTAAAACTGAGTACAGTCCATCAGGAATTATCCAGCAGAAGCCCTATTGGAAGAAGTAGAAGCACTTTATTCCTTGCACTAAAAGTTCTTATCAGAGGCATTGTTTTAAAGTGTTTCTGGGGTGAATGGAATCGATGGAGACATCACTGCTGAGGGATGCCTTTGGTGGCTCATTTCATGTCCCTGTCAAGGAGCTGGAGCAAATGACAGGAGCTTACCCTGCCATGCAGCAGCACTCAGGTCTCGAACAAAGGCTTGCTAATCTCCAACTCAGCATCCTAACCACGTGAGCCACTGCGCTCCTGCACTAAAAGGCAAAAGTTTCCCCTTTCCAGTCCTGTTCGATTCTAGGGAGTGGTGCTCATCTCTGTTTTTTACCGAAGGAGCTAGCATTCTGTGGCCAGCATGATTTTACGCCAAAGTGCTTGGAACGCTGTTACCTTCCCACCAAAGTGTTACCTATTTATCTACTCACATCTGCATGCTTTCAAACTGCTAACTGGGCAGAAGCTGGGGCAAGTAACGGGAACTCACCCCTAGCAGTCGGGTCTCAAACCATGGCTGTCAGCTTTGCTTTAAACTGCCTAAATGTCTTTAAACTGCTGAGCCGTCATACTCCTTCCATTCCTTGCAGTAGGACTTAGATAAGAGAACTTCCTGGCAGAGGAGAACCTGTGGACCAAATACATTTCCCGTTCCCTTACCAGGATCCAATATCCCTTTCCAGGCACTATATCATAGGAATTAATAGTCAGTTAAGAAGTTCAAAAATTGCGATTCTCAAGAATTTTAATGGAAACAATGGCAGAAGATAGACTTGGTAAAAACAAAACAGCAAGACAACCTTAGCAGACTGCAGCTAATGATGAAGTAAACATCTAAACAGAAAGCTTGAGTCAGATGGCAATGCTGCTGATTCTACATTGTCATACTTAAGTCAATCCCACATCAATCCCACACTAGTGTTCCTTCAGCGATGTATATTATTTATTCAATCACTGGAAGAATCCAGAGTCAAAAAGCTTATTCTTGCTTTATGACATGTTGGGTCAAAGAAACTACAGAAAACTTAATTTACACAGAGCAAAATAGGGAAGCAACAAAATGACAAATGAGTAATATACTGAATACTGCACACGAAAAATGAAACAAATGTCAAGGCACAAAATCTACTCATATTATACTTGAAGCAATGAAACATCAGGGAGGGTGTGCAATCACAGGATTGCTGGCCTGACTGAAAAAGGGACATAGAAATAGAAATGAGAAATGTTTCTTTTCAGGTGTTTGCATTAATAATCTAATCCTCTAAAATGGGTTTTCCTATGACTGTTAAAGCTGATATGTAAAGTAATGTATAATAAAGGACCCCACAGTCAAGAAACATCTACAGACTAGCACTGAGAAAAACATTTAAGACCTTAGAAAGATTTTCAGATGCAGGGATCTACATATCTACAAAGTTCAAAATGTTTCAGTGTTTGCCTATGACAATCTACACAAGAAAACATTGGACTTTGAAAAAGCCGGATGAGAAGAGTACCGATGCTTTTTTGGAGAAGATTCCTGAGAATTCCATGGATAACCAAGACAATGAACAGTGTGAATCAACGTTTCCAATCTCAACAAATTTACTATGTGTGGACTTCAACTTCCAGAAATCCGCAGCCAGCAAAAGACCAGACTGAAATTATCATACTTTCAACATATTTTACAAAGACCTATCTTTGTTGACAAGACAATAAAGCTGGGAAAGATGGAGGGATAGAGAAGAGAAAGATGATCAGTTGCAAGAAACATGGATTAAGTTACAATGATGATGGGTGCACCATTGGAAGACCTGAAGGTTAGGGACAGATCAGCATGGAGAAACTCTATCTACATCATCATGACGTGATGTCAAACTCACGTCGGCGTCATGTGGTGTATCGGGACTTTTTTCCCCTTTGCTAAACCGGGCGTGGGCATGGCCAGTGTGTGACACGTCTGGCCTGTGGGCCGGGTGACAGTCCTGATCTACATGGTCACTAAGAATCCATGCCAACTTGAATAATCAATCAATCACTGAATCACTAGATACATAAAGCTACCCAGAGAGCCAAGGATGAAACCATTACCTGAATCTATATCACCAGCATGAAGCACCAAGAAGAGACAAAAATGGTTTGAAAGCCTATACTAGTTCCTATCCTCCCTCTGGCACATTTCTATGTAGGGGTTGAAGAGATGCATCTCCCATTTGGTCTTTCCAGTAAGAAACACCAGTATTAAGTTACACATATGCAACTCATTTTTTTTCAAAACCCCATATTTCCCAAATCTGACTGAGAACTGTAACCATTTCCACCCCTTTCTGAGAAAGAAAAGAAGGAAAATTAAGGAAAGGAACTAAGATTCTTGAAATTAGCAAGGGTTCCTATTTTGGGGCAAGAGCTCTATAAAGATGCTTTTAAGATGCTTCAATTATTCAACAGCTCATTAGAATAGGGAGTTCTGGAAATTGTGTTGTGATGGTTATCAGACTGCATATTTTTGTTTAATATGTCTTTTGCTCACAGTTCTTCCTTGAGAAATAAATACTTCCTGGCAGTCCCTACAGGTGATTTCCTTTGGAGAAGAATACAACAGAACATTCATTTCCCCACACACCAGCTGAGAAAGATTTTTATCAGAGCAGAAGCCTGTAACTTTCTGCCAGAGAAATGAGAACTCATGTCTAAAACACAGCAAAGATTGTGCACTGGGGAATCAATTAGGAAGAGCTCGATGGTGTCTTTGCATACCTTCCAAATGCTTCGCTGCCCTTCAATTCCTATCACTCCTCCTGTCACATTTAGCTTTTGAATATGGCAAATCCTCTTTATGTGCCATTGGTGATCTTATTTTTGGAAATATTTTCCATTCCTAACACCGAGATCATATGAAATCTTGTGACCTGAAGAATCCCAGAATAGAGTCTTCTCCCAGAATTGATGGAAGAAAGACTGATATTTAGCTTCAATTTTATGGGCCTTTTATAGAAGCCATGTTGGCTATATCTAAGAAATTGAGGATATGAGGAAAGGAGAGGAGACGTTGTGTTAAGCACAGAATATCCATGGAGATATTTGCTTCCCTGAATCTTTAGCAATTCATTTAATACCTTAGCTCCTTAGATTGTATTCCAAGAAGAGGATCCAGAGCCAGTTCAAGATGATTTATGACCAAAAAATGGAATACTAAAAGATATTTGCTCCAGAAATCAAGACCAGCTATTATTTTGGTGCTTAGGACAGAAAATCTCAGGAGCATTGCTTGTCTTAAAGCCTGTTGCCATTACTAGATACCCAAATCAGCTGCCTCCATCTGCCTAACAGTAGAACTGATCTAGGGATTGAAGCAAGTATTTCAGTTACATCCATCCATCTCTGCAGGAAAATCATTTTTCTAGTAGTCATTTTCATCTGTATAGCTTTCAAAATAACATTTTAACTCTTTAAAAAAGCAGTAGTGATTATATAGTCTTCCCTTCCCACTGGTTTAAATAGATCATTTCATACGTTGTTTTCCTTTTTACTCATTTGTGTTTTGCCCTGGATATTTTTTTTAATAGAAAAGCAGGATGAAATCTCAAATCACAATGAAGAAATAGCA
This sequence comes from Oxyrhabdium leporinum, assembly GCA_032468155.1. Taxonomy (NCBI): domain Eukaryota; kingdom Metazoa; phylum Chordata; class Lepidosauria; order Squamata; family Cyclocoridae; genus Oxyrhabdium; species Oxyrhabdium leporinum. The sequence continues at coordinate 254,573 of JANHFL010007010.1, read as the reverse complement.
AATGATCACTAAAACATGTAGGACTCTGTTTCTCTGATCTCCCCTCTTATGTCAATATACATCCTGAGGATGGAAGAAGAGTTATCCCAGATTATCATTCACATTGAGCCCAAACCCATATTTGGCTCAGGTGCCAAGAATGTTCCTTCTATTCCTAAGTAAACCTTGTGTTGTGTAAACCTTGCAAAATTAATTACCCCACAGTTACGCAAACGTTGTTTTCTCAACATTTTATTCTAGAATTGATATTTTAACTGGTTTTAATTTAGGGGTAAAACTCCATATCCTAGAAACTAAAAGTTAGAAACATAGACAATCTTGTATTGAAGCTTTGTAGCCTTCCACACATGCCTGGGATTCTATGTTCAATCTCCAGAATCTACAGGTTTAAAGAAAAGGATCAGGCAGCAAGGCAAAAGAGAAGAAAACACTGATCAGCTACCAAATAATAAGGTCAGGAGCCAAACAGAATAAGATAACATCAGTGAATGAATGATAGATACTGGATTTCTGTCAATTTATCCTTCTCTCTCCCTGTATGGAAATTCTTTTTACAGAAATATATTAGCTAATCTATCAGATTTAGTGGATTTAATTTAGCTTGCTGTTTCAGAACAACAGCTCTCTGTAATCCCAGATGTCTCACTACAGACCTGAAATAGATCAAATGATTGGAAGAAAATTAAGGTTAGAGAAAAGGCAAACACCACATCTTTTCATGGTGGCTGGTTATCAGGTTGGCTTGTCTGCATTCCCCGTATTTGCCCTTTCTCTTAAACTAGAAGCTATCAGGGTGCTTAAAGGGCAACCTGCCCTGCTTTCACTCCCTGTGAATCTGCCGATGAAGTGTCTGGTTGGCTTGGCTTGTCAACTTTCAAACAGAGATGCAGATCCAGAACCTGCAGCAGACTTCCAGCCTCTGATGGCCACTGGATGTGTATGCTGCTGTCACTGGATGCTGGGTGGCAGAGGTTTAACAAAATCCTTCTGAAGGTGACTGAGCTAGAAATAGGGTCTGTTAGGGAAGATGAGAAGGGCTTCCTCGAGAAAGCAAGCTGATAAATAAAGTGATCTATATATCAGACCCTATGTTTTGCAACTATCTGATCTTAGAGTCAACATCTCTTTGGAGAAGTTCCTTGGTAACTAGACTTGGGAGAAACTGTTGTGACATGGGGAGGCCATCCTGTTTAGTATAACATATAATACACAATGGAATAATATTTAGCGTTGTTCATTTGTTTCCAAAGTAAATTCCATTACACTGAGCTATCTTTCTTTCCTTTTCTCTCCCTCTCCCTCTTTCATCTATCTATCTATCTATCTATCTATCTATCTATCTATCTATCTATCTATCTATCTATCTATCTATCTATCTA
>JANHFL010007010.1:226146-239604 GCA_032468155.1 Oxyrhabdium leporinum | reverse complement strand
ACACCTACAATCTACCCCAATCAGTCACACATATGCCGATCTCAACCGAACCATTTTGCCCAAGTACTGTACTGTGTTAAATGTTATTTTCAGATTCTGGCCGCACATAAGGTAAATTGTTTTGATATGGGGATTCCAATAGGTCATTCGTTTGGTATATAGACCAAGGTACCTGTCTCTCACCCTCTTATACAGGAAACAATCAAATAGGATGTGAGCCAGATCTTCTACCTCTGCCGCTCTGCAGATGCAGAGACATCCATTGTAGGGTATAGAATGGAACCTCCATGAAGAGGTAGTTACATTGAGGACTACTTGCAGTTGGTCCACCAGTGGCGAATCCATCTGGCCATCTATCCCACATTTTTCTATCGTTACCAAGGTTTTTCCTTCGAAAGAAACAATTGGAAAGAGGGTAAGAGCATATGTTATCTTTTAATGTTAGTTAGTTTTCTTGTTTGAAACAGTCCCCTTCTTCATCCATAGTTCCATGAACATGGTGCTTAAATCAGTTAATTCTGGAATTCACCAATGACTTTTATTTATAAAAGTCTGTACAAACAGATAAGTGGGCATAATATAATTAGGGTTGTAATAATTAGAAAGCCTGTATGAAGTGAAAGCTCTTGCCCTATTTGAAGGAAAGTTCTGTTTTCTTCCCCTTTCAATAGCAATGTTTTAAATCTTACGAAATAACTAGTGTTTTATTGCTAATTTAATCTATTTAGATTATTTACAGTAATTATTAATATCATTTTCTGCTTCAAGGAAAGCTTTAATTGTTTATTTGTGTTGTGATATTAAAGTGATTTTTAAAAAAAACAAAAAGCAGACTGATGGGGTTTTTTTTCATATTATATTTCACTGTTGAAACATGCCTTCAATTTTAAGCCAGACTTCATCAATTTCAAATGCCATTTACAGACTAATCACCTTGAGCCATAGCTGAGTTATCCAATGAAGAAAACTTGTGGTTTGGGTTTCAAAGAAGCTTTGCAAATTTAACTGATGTTACTGATGTAGTTGTACCTCTCAGAATCAATGATGTTGCAATGCTCAAGCCTGAAATTACTTACTACGTTTGGATTTCACTATTTCCTGGTAAGGAATTTTCCTTCTAGGAATGGAATTGTTGATGGACAGATGGACAGACTTTGATGGACACGCTTCCATCTCTTCAGGTCCTGACTAAATCTGTCCCATTGCCACCCTAACAAAATCTTCTCCTCTTCCCCAAAGGGTGTTGCCCTCAGTCACAAACATTCAGTTTATGTTTCCACTTTTCCTGTACTAGAAAACAATTGAGCAGGAAGAGATGTATGATCTTGTCACCACACAGCAGGAACCACATCTGCTCCTTGGCCATATTTCTGGGACTGCTGCTGAGCCCACAGTAGCCCCAAGAGTGTCAGCAGCCCACCGGCCATTGAATGATCAGTCTACCCACACAAACAGTGCCACCTCTGTGCCCCCAGCTACAAAACCAGCTGAGATGAGCACATGGCAGCAGTCAGCTTTGAGAATAAAATCTGTATTCAGCTGTTTGATCTTGCTTGAGAAGAAACAAAGCTTCTCAGATGCCTGGTAGAGAGGTCAGCTCCTGCCAGTATGGCAGCAGTCCCACTGGCTCCCAGTTAGATGCCTTTCTGCTTCATTCTGTCTTCTCAAATATGAAATCAAGAGTCCCACTCCCTGAAATTGCTCAGTGCATCTCCATCTCAAAGCTAGGATCAGGAAACCTACAACTTCCCTGCCTCTGAAACATGAGCTAACCTAGCTTTTTCTTTCATACGATTCACGCTGTACACACATTTTTGCTGAAAGCAGAATTTGATGCACCAATGAATAAGTGGGACAGGAAGAGTCTGATCTAGGCAGCCTGACATTAGACAATGAGAGCTCTTCTCCTTTTATCTTTCACCTTCTACTCTGCCCAAGGGAGTGAAGCAATTTTAAGCAGGAGCAACAGCATCGGGAGCAGCTAGTGTTCTTCTGGAAAAGAAGAATATTGTGTGTACTGCAGGAACTGTGTTCTTATTCCAGGAATAAGTACTGTTGAATTCAGTATTGAATAGATATTGTGTTGCTGGTTGCCAACGCCTGTTTAAACAGGACATGAGTTTGAGAGATAAAATGGTTTCACACAATAGCAGTAATAATTGTATTTATTGTACATTTATAACAACATTGGATAAAGCAACAATTCATACCATAATATATTGTTCTTATTGTTGAGAGCTGTTTTCTTCTCTGAAGCTCTAAATGCTTTCTAGCAATCATTCTGGTTTTTTCCCCCCCTTAAGTAATGGTCTGTGTATTAAAACTGGCATCACTTGGGGATTATCTGTAGAGTTAGTTTAATTCGTAGCTTAATCAACTCAAGCTGTAGTTGTTTAAATGAATAAGTTGTTTAAATGCACATTAGAAGTATTTTTGTGTAAAGTTCAGTTTGCTTGAGTGTGATGCGGTATTATACTAGGAATAATAAAAATGTCAAAGATGGATTTTTTCATACCTTTTATTTATAACATTTCAGATTACTTGAAGCAGCATCAAGATTTTCAAATACTTATATACAAAACAGTGAGAAATTGGACAGGGTATATGGCAAAAAGAGGATTACTAATCTACTTGACCCTTGCCTTTGCTGACTAATTCAAAGCAACCATTACGATCTTCAAGAGAGACTCTTAACATGCGGTACCTGTCTATTTGGTCCCACAGAAAACATTCAAAACATTTGGGACATGCATCAACATTTATTACAATCTTGTTGGTTCTCTTGATGAAGAGCAGCAGATTGAATGAAGTTTAGATGTCAGCCTATAGAGGAAGACTTTGGATTGTCTTCTTTTCTTGCTGGTTTCCACTTCATTGTGCTTGTATTCGGGTCTTTCTTTTACCCTTCCTGTCAAGTCTATAGCATTTTCTCCATTACTTCTTCTAGATTTTTAGCAGGCATCTCCTTTTATTAACTCTTATTTTCTCAATTAGCTGTTCTCACACTGTACTTCATATTCTTGCCATGACATTGGCTTTCTAAGCTTTCCCCCCCTTAAATTTTGATAACTCTTGAGAGCTGTTCCTGTTAAACTTCCTAGTCCTTCATTGGCATAGTTTTGGGTGAAAGTTTCCCCTCAGCTGCTGATTTTTCACTGTCATTTCTGACTTGAACATTCTAACTGACCTCTGTTCTCTGAAAATTGCACCCTGATGAATATTTCAGAACATGACATAAGGTTGGAGCCAAAGTCTATCACTGCTTGCATCACTGCTGCCAAAAAACACCCTAAAATTTCTTAAAGTAATATGAGAAAAGAAACCTTTCTCCCTCTTAATTTTCTACAAAACATGCATAATTGTACATATCTCTAACCATGACCCTCTTTGCTTTCCTTATTTATGACCTAAACCAACTTCTCTTTCATAACTTTTCCTCCTATTATAGTTATTCTAAGTTGGCACTAATTACCAACTCTACAATATCAAGATGCCTTGAAAATAACTCTCCCTGAAGTTGACAAGAAGGTTAGAGACTGAATACTGTGAAGAATTGGGGTATTTTTAGATCAATGTTTTTCAAACTTGGCAACTTTTAAGATGTGTGGATTTCAATTCCCAGAATTCCCTAGTCAGGACAGGGGAATAAAACCCTGGTTTAGACTAAAGAAGAAGTGGCAAGGGAGAATCATGATAGCAGTTCTTTAATACTTGCAGGGTTGTTACAGAGAGAAAGGTTTGGATTCATAATCCATAATATTCAAAGGTAGGAGAAGAAGCAGTAGTGGAACCTCTAAAAGAGAGACTTAAGCAAACAAACAAAGTTCTCCTGACCTTGTGAGTTATTAAGCAGTGGAACAGCCTGCCTCCTGGGGTCATAGACACTTCATCAGTAAAGGTTTTCAAGAAATGATCAGAGAACAATTTGCTTGGAATAGTAGAAGTATCCGTGCCCTGGGAAGGGAGTTGGACTTCCAGCCCTAAGATTTTATGATTCAATATTCCAAGTATGACTGCCATTCCTGGTAAGGCAGTATACTCTAATGGAATGTATATGAAATGAATCACACTACTTTACAGAAGCTTACATTAAACTTTATTTGCTCTTGGGATGTCCCAGCTTTCTCTTTGGAGCTTTTCACATTTCCATTTTGTTTTAACCACGTTGCATAGATTGGTGTTGTCAGCAAATGTGGCCCCTGTTGTTTATAGCTCCATCAGCCAAGAGGCTCAGCTTTCTGCTTTAGACAAAAGCAAAGACAGGCTGGTAATTCATGAATGTGGCTGTTGGTGGTAGCGAGCCTGAGGTAGAAACCACAGAGCTCTCATTAAAGTGGGTGATTGCACTGAACTTTGTTGTGTTTTTTTTTAAATATATATTTTAAATGTTTGTGCAAACAGTAGAAATATCTCATTGGTTATCATCTTGTAATATTTCTTACTAGGATGACTGATACTGGTATTCATCTTCCTAAAGAAGTCATCACTTGGCACAATTGTTCTTGTACTTTTAACATTTTTTCTTGACGTACAAAGGCGGTCCATGACCTTTTAGAATGCTCTGAAAATGCTCCTGTAGCCAGAAGCTCAACTATCAGTAACATGGAAATGCATCTTGTCCTGTGGGGCTCCCTTCTTCGTCTAGAGATGTCTTTATATCCCACTTTCCCAGAATTTAAAAAGATGGTAAAAATCCATATTTTCCCCCAAGCTTTGATGCTTAATTATTTTAAACATGGATTTTGATTTTAAATGCATTCATTTTGTTATAGTTTATGTTCTGCATTTCAGATAGTTCCAAGCCACCTTAATGTTAGAATAAAGAAATGGATGGGATATATATATTTGATAAAATACAGGCATGCATACAGTACTTTATGAATTGAACAGGATAGCTCTCATGAATAATTAATATCTGTGAGGGTGGCTGAGAAATGGCACCAAGAAAGTCTGAATTATGGGACAGAGAATCAAGCACTGGTGACTATAAAAGTGGAATTTTGTCTTTATTTCACTGATCTTGCTGTTAATTCTTAAATAATCAAATCAGCAAACATCTTTATCCACATGAAACAATCCCCTGCCATCCAAGACTGGCACATGAAACAATCCCCTGCTATCAGAAACTATTCCAAGACAACTTCCAACAATAAAATAGACAAATATCATATTCTAACAACAAAACTCAACTGTGCGTATTAAAAGCCTATTAAATATTGATTAAAGCTACAAACACCACTGGCTAAAGCATCCATCCCCAATATTACAATCATCTAAAACACCAGATAGCGGAATGAAACAGAAGGCTTGAAATAATTAATAGGATCCTTGGGTTTTTTTTAAAAAGGGGTGGGAAAGATGGATCCCTTAGAAAATGGATTCCAAGGGCTTAGCCCATTCCCAAAGAGCCTTTCTCTCTTACGTTAGAGGGCTTAAGATCTCCCTAAGGATAGTGAGAGAGAAGGATGCTTAAATGGCTGTTTGATATTAAAGGGCGGTTTGGTTCTGAGTAAGAGCAAAGTTTTAATTTTGGAACTGTTCATGAGTGTGTTCATGGGAGGTTTTAGGGCACCGGTTTGTCATTGTCTTTTCTGTGGCTTTTGTTTTTTCAATGTTTAGACAGTCCTTTAAAGAATTAAATTCCAAATAATTTAATGCTTCCAAACCAGTATCCTGAAAGCTGCTTAAAAATACATGGATCACTTTATTCCAACCATCTTCTTTCTGTCATAGCTGAGGCAGGCTTCTCCTCCCCTTATATTCAACGGCATTTCATACAAGAGTGCAGCTTGTATATCAGTAGTACATGACAACCGATGCAAGATCCATCATTTCTGGACATGATCACAACTGGCATGAGGAATCCCAGTTGATATAAATGCGAAAGCCTAGTTAGTGAAAACTTTCCTCATTCAAATAGGGTTCAACTACAACTAAGACCTTTCTGGAATAGAATTACAGTAGTTCTCTTAAGCAAAATGTTAAACAGGTTTTTGTCTCAAATTGTTAACTTTCATCTATTTCAAACAATTTCTAAACTAGTCAAGAGGTCTTATCAGCTTTCCCAGGACACATGGAAGGAACTAAAATACAAAAACAAATATATAATCTGCACAGTGACAATACCTCAATCCCAACCTCTGGACGACTTCCTCATGGTTTGATGTAAATGTTAAAAACAGATGGACTCCATAGGGTCCTGGCGTGGAAGAATAAAAATATCTCACACTGCTTTTGGACACTTTTCCACAGGAAGGACAAACACCACTGTGATTGATACCATGTCTCCAACTCCAGAAGGAAAACAGAATCAATGCTAGTAACCTGTGTCGACAGGACCAAAGATTTAAAAACATTGTGTTCTCCAGTATAAGTTTTTCACCAGAGCTGTTTATGTCCTCTTTCCAGGTCTGAAGCTGATTAGAAGGGAATGAAATAAACAGTCAACATCTGACAATTAGAACTGCTGATTATATGTCCCTGAAAATATAACAGGTTTGTCAACTAAATATTGTGATCCATAATGGTGGCTGTCCCGCAATCATTTGAGCCACAAAGGGTTGCCTCCATTTTGGAGCTGACTTTCTGTTTTGAATTTCATCTTGTGAGATTCAGTCTTTTCCTAATTTAACCCCCCACTTGATTTTCTCCTCAACCCACAATCCCTACCTCCACTCGCCCCCCTCCCCAGAATTAGCAGTGAAGATATGCACGCGGCTTCCTTGCACAGCAAGGGGCAGCTGCAGCTGTGTATCCGTGTATTCAGAAAGAGGCCCTGTGTCCCGGATGCTACACATTGGAAGAAGCAGGAAACCGTTAGCCTGTGGTCTGGGGTTAGGGGGGAGCCAAACAGAAATTGGCTGAGGAAGAGACAGTGTGGTGGGCTCTGTTGGTTTAAAACACGCTGTGATGTGCAAAGATAGCTGAACACTGGCTTCTGCTCAACCATCTCTTCTGCAGCTGTTTGGGAAGGGAGCCACTGTGGTAACCTGGGCTATTTATGACTCTGCTGGGAGGTGGTGAGAAGACTAACAGCCAGAGAAGAGATGGCTGATTAACATTCTTGAACACCCTGAGTTTACGGAATGAGCCCCCACCCCACAGCAACGTTTGGAAGATGAAGTGCCCTTATGCTAATTGCACAAAGGCATCTTCCAGACATTGCAAGTAAGATGATCTTGTTAATGAGAAAAGAAAATTCCAGGAACCATCCTGTTCAGATGCCATCTAATGCAACAGCACATTTAGATGGGAATGACATTAGAAGAACCAGGGTAGTTTATAAGGTTAGGCAATCGTTGAGCAATCAAACACATTCCTGCAGCATCCTTAAACAGACACATTTGCATCTATACACAGCACAACATAATGCCCATGAAGCAATGCGGGCTCACACACAGGAGAAAGTCAAGCCAGGTCGCCCATCCAACTAGCTTTTCCAGTTTGTCAGCAAGTACATTTAAGTTGGATTTACCTCAGCTTTGAACAAAATGGACAGCCCAGAGTGTGCCTTGATCCACAGTTATAGTCCTTAAGGTGAATTGGAAAAGGTTCTCCTTTTTAATTTTGGGGAGTATTTAAAGGCAAAATGAATACTTTATGTCTTGCTCTCTAACCCTGCCTACCCCACCCCACCCCAAATCAGGATGATATATTTCTGTTGAGGGGGTTAATGGATGGGAAAACTAAAGCAGTCACTTCTCTCAAGTCTTCAAAATATACAAATACCCCTCCCCGCTAGCTATTTAGGGAAAGGGAAAGGAACAAAACCCTCTATGGAGCAGATCACATGTTTCCATCCATGAGAATCTGAAAGTACAGCTTGGCCCCTTTTGTCATTCAGTGAAAGCTTATTCATCATTTTACACATATTTGCTAAAATGGATGACAAATATGCAAAGCAGGACTTGAACTTTAGGGCAGTATTTCCCTTGAGACAGTCTGATGTCCTCCAACTCTCAGAAGATTGGTGGAGAATTCATCTCCTGAGACATCTGGAAGGCATCTGGCTGACTGGAGCTTCTCAAACCATTAAAACCTTGCAATTCATTACAACTGCTCAGGTTTGCCTTCACCACTCCTGCACATGTGTTTCACTCCACGATTACAGCAGTGGGTACAAGTCTTAAGTGTTATCTTCACTAAGGAAAGTTTCCACTGCATCTGAGGAACTGACAACACATCTGGAACATGTGTGAAATGGCTATTAAAAAAGGTGCCAAGTGCAGAATAAACGTTATTTATTTGCTATCATTTTTAAAAATCAAGCAGGTGGCTTCAATTGCAGCCACAACTCTATTACTTTATAAGATGTAACTAAGCAAAATAACAATAAGGTACAATAATTTGCAGATAGTAAGAACTAGTTGAGGCTCAAATGTGAATCTGAGCACTGACACTCCTTCCCCCATTTCCTATTCATTTGATCACAAATTTCATTTCCTTTAAATGAAAATATATACTTTTCCTCCAAGCATATGCTGCCCTCTTGTGCCAGACCTGGCGATTTGATACAAGCTTATTACAGCTTACAATGTTTCATTTGTGATGGAATTAAACTGGCGTCATACTTTGACTAAAAGCTGCACTATTAAAATGGGTCAAATGAAAGATCTTTACTAGATCCCCTCTTTCCTTCCATCTAAAGCTCTTTGGCTCTAGAGATCCTGAAGGCCTATGCTTACAAGTGAGGCTTCGATCGGCCAATCCTCTCCCAGATTTTTTTGTGGTGGTCCAGTCATAGTCTACCATTTAGTTTACAACCCTCATTTTGAGATCAAGGACAATTCCTCACAGCTGTATAAGCTTACATTTTCCCCATCCTTGAACCTGCATAAAAGTAGTCCAACTTAAATTGCACTTCTTCAGCCCAACTTTTAATCTAAGACTGGAGAATAGTATTAGCCTTACACGTTTAATTACTGGTAGTCCTTGACTTATGGTCACAATTGAACCCAAAATTCCTGTTGGCAGGTGAGACATTTGTTAAATGAATTTTGCCCTATTTAACGATCTTTCTTGCCACAGTTTTAAGTGAATGGACAGGAGGCAGTTGTTAAATTAGTAACACGGTTGAAACTATCATAAATATGAGCTAGTTGTCAAGCATGTAAATTTTGATCACATAACCATGGGACTGCTGCAATAGTCATAAGTGTAAAAAATGGCCATAAGTCATTTTTTTCAGTGCTGTTGTAACTTTCAACGGTCACTAAACGAAAGGTTGTAAGTTGAGGACTACCTGTAACAGTAGTTTCAAGGAAGTGTTTGGTAGGTTCTCAGGCTTTCTTTCCTGTCAGCATCCCTTGCCAGGAGAAAATCAGCCACCAATTGAACTCCCAAACCTAGCAAGGTTGGGGGAGTCCATGCATCTGCCTGAGATGGAAGATGTTACCCAAGTGAGCTTGTCTCTCTCTATTGGTTGCTTTGATTTGGGAGTGACAGTCTTTCAGAGAAGCAATATTCCTGCACCCACAAGTATTTCAGTTGACGGGACTGGTGCAGAGTGGAGCAAGAGTGTCCACCTCACTTCATCCTAGGTGGCGCAGTGGTTAGAGTGTTGAACTGCAGGCCACTTCTGCTGATTCAATCTAGCGGTTCAAATCCCACTAGGCTCAAGGTTGACTCAGCCTTGCTTATAAGCTGTAAACCGCCCCGAGTCTTCGGAATGGGGGGGTATATAAATGTAAAAATAAAATAAATAAAATAAAAATCCTATGCCCCTCCTGCACTCCACTAACTGGCCAAGAGTAACGTGTAGTTTTCTTTTGCCTCAACAATTCTGACCTTCTAAGCAATGAAGAGACTGTTTTAGGAAAAGCTCAAGAGGAAAAGGAAAAAAGGGACAAATTTTGTCCATGACTTCAGCTCCAGTTATCCCAAACCAATGAGTGCTACATGGGGATTACAGCATTGACAGCAAAGGATACTGACCAGCCCTGACTGGCAACTCCAAGAAGGATCCCTTGCACTATGCAAACATAGTGTTTGAGTAGGCAAAATGATGCCATCTTCCTGAAGTACTAAAAACAGGGGAAAGTACAGACATATCAAACCTCTTGTGAGCAGAAGCAGCTACAAATCTATAACACCCCCCCCCCCCCCGATTGAGGATGGAAACAGCAAGAAAATATTGTCAGCATCTGTCCCTCTTTCTTCAGTTAAATGAACCACAGGGACAATACTTATTTTTAGAGACAGGTCTATCAGTCTTTCCCAAGACTGTAAACACATATTTTGAAAAGAAATAAAGAAGTGTACTGGTCTTCCAGAAGATAAGTATGCCTGTGAAAATCAGGAGGCTGTGTAATGTCTACGTGAAATTCAAATAAAGCATCAGGAGTGGTTACACTTTAGGTCTCCTTTGTAGCTGAAGCTACAAAATGGGGACTGCCCTGAAGCAACAGGTCCCGGGGAAGATCCCAGCCTCTGACCACATCTTCTCCTCTGCTGTCACCATGGCATCCTAAATTCACATTCACACAGCAATGTTCAGGCCAGGAAAAGAGGGAAAGCCTCACTCGAGCAGCAGAACAACCCAAAGGTTGTCTCCATGGTGGCCTGGAGATACTCTGGAGGCGGCCTCTGGAGGACCTGTCCCTTAAAATAGATAGTGAGGCATCTTTGTGCTACAATAGAGGAACATGAAGATGAACCCCGCACCTGCGCTGGCTCTCATCCCTAACTCCTATGTGAGGAGCTGTCTCTCCCCACTGTGACAAGCTCGCTCCACTCATGCCTGCGGAAGAGGCCTGTTACGGATCCCATCTGCTAAAGAATTGAAGCAGGTGGGGTCAAGAAGAAGAGTCTTTTCTGCTCAGGGATGGTCCCATCCCTGTGGAACATTCTACCACCCGGGATGAGAACTTTTGGCCTTCTAGTAGGATATCAAAAATCTGGCTTTGCTGGTTGGCCTGAGGCCCCGAGTGGGGTGTTCAGTGCTGGAGGTAACCGATGGGGTAAGAAGACCTCATCCCCGTCTCGCCTGTCTCTTAGCTCTCTTAGTTTCTGTGTTTTTAATAATATTTTAACCTGTGTAATTGTAATGCTTTAATATTTTAATAATTTTTTACTTGTTTTATAACTTGTAAGTCACCCAGGTCACCTTTTAGGGGATATGGGAGGCATAAAAGTTTAATAAATAAACTTAATTTTCTGAGTATTGTGTTCTTGTCTGTTTCATATTTCTGGCCTCCTAACCCCACTTTTTTTTTTCTTTTTGGTAACCCCCTGCTCTCTGAAGTGTATTGAGAACTTGAAGTTTTGCATACTTTTTTTCCAAATTAGTGGTCCAAATATTGGTGATGCCCAACTGGAAGCCACCCCGAGTTGGTTATATAAGATAGGTGGCTATATAAATATATTGAATAAAATAAATGTGCATTTTGGATTTTTTTTCCCTGATGGAACAACGTGGCCATAATTTTTTTACGTGTCTTGCATTTATTATTTCCAAAAGTTTTCTTGTTGTTCCTTCCATTTCTTCCATTCATTCACAGAAATGAATTGAAATGGAAAGTTATGAATAGTGGCTATAGTTGACAGTGCTAGAGACTGATTGACTGTAATAGCTCATAGCTGCAATGGACAGGAGGCATGTGCCTATTTCTAGCTGACTTGTGGAAGAAGCAAAGCAGCAGGGGGGGGAGGTCTGCCTGCAAACATCATTTGCATTAAATTGGCCAGTGTAATAATAGGACCATCTTCTTAGTTGGTTTTAATGAGATCCATCACAGCTGCCTTTGTGGTTTGGTGCCCTTTGCAGTGGTTTAATCGGCATGTTCTATGAGCTCTTGCAGCTCCCTAGGAACTGTTAACCTGTGAAAAGGCTAGGAACCTCCAATGGATAACTCCTAGCATTGTTACTAAACCACGCTTCCCAGGGTTCCTTGAAGGAAGCCATGTTAGATAAATGGATAGGTGTTTCTGGGACAGCTGCAGCTTGCATTCATGCTCTGCCCCTGAAAGTCACCGCCCTTGGACTCAGCCCGGAAATAAAACATGCTAGCATTAACTCAAATGGGTCAAGAGAGGGCAGTCTCTGCTAGCAGACTTGACTCCTGCAATTTTTATTTTTTGGGGGAGGCAAAACTGAATTCAAGGCTGGTTGCTGAATAGTTGGTAGTCTGAGATTGTTGGTTTGGTCTTTCATTAATTATAGGCTAACGCTAATGACAACAAACACATGGGGTGGTTAATTCCATTTCACTAGGGGGTAAGCTGAGGTAGGGGCGAAGGCAGTGATGTTATTTGCCTGGAGGCAGAGGAGCAGAGCCAAAAAGTAGAGCGATTCAGTAAATCCTGGCTTTTTATATCCCCCACCCCCATTCGGTCCCACTGAAGAGCCCCTCTGCCTACCCGCTCGTGAAGAGCCCCTCTGCCTACCCGCTCGTGCTGGAAGGCTTGACTGGGGGAATGGTTTGAATTAGCCATCTGCAGAAAGGGACATCTAATCCAATATTACAGTGATTCATAGCAGCTTGTATTTCTTGGGCTGGGCTTCTGTGGAAGCCACAGATCTGTGCAAACAAGGGCAGCGGGGAGTGTCCCAGCACAACCCATCCTTGACACGCAGCAGGATGATGGACTGCAGATTTGCTTCAAGCCTCTGAAGTTTGGCTTCCTGTTTTGCAAGCTTCCCCAAACAGGACCCGGTAGATGCAACGAGTCCAACTCCTATAATTCCAGCTCTCATAGCAGTCCCAGCAAGTCATGGCATAGATCCCTGGATCTGGGGAAAGAAGGTGTGAGGGATCCCGACTGCATAGAGCCAAGAAAAGAATTGACCAGCTAGATGGCAGCATCTGGCCAATCTGGGCTGATTTTAAGAAGCCAAATAGGGTTGGATCTAGTTTATTCATAGATGGAAGACCACTTGGGAACCCCAGGACTGTAGGTTAGATTGGGAAGCCAAAAACTTAGAAAAAAAATTGCACCAACATGTCCATGAAATTCCTAGAAGTCAAAGTTGACTAGCTGGAGCTTCTCCTTGTCCTTCTTTTAAGGGGAGCATTGCTTCTCCAAGAGGCAATTCAAATGTGGGAAAGTTACAACAGTTGCAAAAATATACATTCCTAGAGCAAGCAAGTAAGCCTTTGTGGCCTGGGAATAGTCATCCAGAAAGCCACTTGACTCCAACACTCCTAACCTCTAAGATTATGGAAGCTGAAACCCAATTTCTCTGGAGATTATCACTGGCCTAGGGAAGGCAAAGCAAGGGCGGGGAGCAATTTTCAGCCACAGGGCAGCGTTTCCTTTCAGTTAGTTTTCCAGGGTGGGGCACATGCCAGAGCCCAGTGCAAAAAGTGGGTGGCAAGAAATCTATTCTCATAATAGTATTCTGGCTTGTATACTCACGCCTAATAACATATAGTCTTAAGTGAGCCTATACAGAAAGAATGTATAGGTTTGGAAAGCACTGCTTGCTAACTGCCACACAAGTCTGTTTTTAAACTCTAA
>JANHFL010007010.1:215976-226046 GCA_032468155.1 Oxyrhabdium leporinum | reverse complement strand
ACTCTAACTGCAACCTGGAAGGCAGTGGGGGGGAGGGGGAGGGGGGAGGCAGTGAGGCGAATGGTGGAAACATTGCTTCAATTCCCTTCCAGAGAGAAACCTCTGGCCACCTCTATATTGGCAATAACTTGTCATGGAAAAATTCAGCACAACCCACTATGGAGGAATGGTTGGTAAAATCTTGTTGAGATGGATAAACTGATTTCTTTGATTAGAGAAAAGACAGTATCTATCTTTATTGATGGCTGGAAACCCTTCATGGACTTTTTGCATAAAAATGGGGGGGGGGGGAGAAAGAACATGATTTCTGGTTTTGATGATTAGATAGGATAGATTACGGAAAGAATAGAATAATGTGACCAGCAAATTTTAGAGAGAGAAAGAGGGTGAAATGTAATTGCTGTTATAAGGATTCCTGCTATAAGGACTATTGGAAGCCACTTTTTAATGTTTTTTTTTCCTTTCTGTCTTGCTCTTCTTTTCTATTTTCCTTTCTTATTGTACTTGTAGCATTTTCTGTTCTTTTTTTTTATTTTTTCTGTTCTTAGTTTGTTTTAGTTCTTATTATTGTTCTTAAATTTTTTAAATGAAAAAAAATATTTAAAAAAAAGAGAGAAAGAGACCAAGGCATTTCTTTCAGGGAGCCTTATGGAAGCCCACATCTTCTGGCACTGGTTTCCAATAGCCTCATCAGTCTTTTCATCTGTGCCCATTCAATGGCAGAGAACCCTGGTCCTGTAAGAGGCCACTAAGACTGCTAAAACTTGTTCAATGCTGGAATCCAAATTAATTCCAGTGATTGCACCCTCAAGATCGACACCCCATCTACCTAATTCTTGACCAGCTCCGGAGAAGAAGAGCACAGCATTTAACTGTTCTGCTCTTTGGCTGCTGTCTTTATTAAGATTTTTTTAAACATTCAATCAGAATGTGCCTTCCTGCAGCTTAAATCAGCTTTTCCACGTCTGGCCTTCCACATTAACACGGAAGAGAAACTGGCATTCCTCTGGGTGGATGACACTCTTTCCGACATCTGAAGTGTGCTCTTGTGGCACCTCTTCTTTTTTCAAGGCTACTCATGCTCATTCCTTCGCTCCCTCTTCTTATAATTTAGTGCCACATAACCCCAATTTTACAAAGATTTCTACAATTTGAAAACTCTGGAAGCAAACAAAGGCTGCAAGCAAAAATTAGGCAGCCAGGTTGTCCATAGGGAATGGTCAAACAAAGAAAAGATGGCAGCAACAATGGTGCAACTGGAGTGCCTCTTGAATTTTTATGTGGATCACAAATAAAAAAAAAAGAGCAGCATTTCGATAACACTGTCATGGCTTCCATCTCGACTTTTTCAATCAAACTCTATGGACATCCATCCTTGAAGCTCCTTCATTATACTTTTGCAGTATCCCATTCTTCTGGAATAGAATTAATTGACTGGGGAAGATGTGGTTCTGAGAAAGCAATTTTGGCAGGGGGAACATTCCCACCTGGTGACTGCTGTAGGCACCAGACAGCAACTTCTATCTGTGGTTCCATCAAGCCCAGGTGTCCATCATATCTTCCTAAGAAGAAGGTGTACAAAGGCCTCCTTCTGGAACAAGCCTTTTGAGTTCTGTTGTAGACTAGCTTACTGTAAAAATTTCAGCAGCCACTAGATGGCAGGAAAGAGCTAAAATATTCTGTATCTCCTCATTGCCATCTGGTGACTGCCAGGATTATTGCAACCTATGCATAGTAGCTCTGCATTGGGTCATGCCCCCTCCTCATTCACTCTTGCCTTACAGCATCCTCGTAGTGTATCCCAAATTATTGCCTGCAGTTCAACCTTAAATATTTGAACGCTGATCCAAGAACTTTAGTAGCATTCTTTCATTTTGAGATAGCTTCAGAGATTGGCACACTGAACTATGCAGCCAAAGATGCCTGGTTATGTATATGTGCACAATACCAGTCACAGAGCTGAAAGTACCCTGGATCTCCTTTCCAGATACTTCTGTCTTTTGAAGTAAGGGAGTGGTAACCAGGAAGTACTACTTTTAAGTACTTTTTAATACTTTTTAATTAATTTTAACCTGTACATTGTATTGTTTTAATTAAAAGCTGTGAACCGCCCCGAGTCTTCGGAATGGGGCGGTATACAAATATAATAAATAAATAAATAAATAAATAAGTGTCTTCCTCAGTTGGGCACAATTGGGCACAGTTGAGACACAATATTGTACTTAACTCTTTTGGGCACTAAACTTTACTGAATTCAACTCCCATTTCTACCTTCTCCCAGTTGTTTCTTTTCTTTGGAATTTCAATACTGCTGCTGGTTTTTGCTTCTTATATATTATTTTAATTTGTTTCTTGTAAAACAAAAATACCATTGAAAAATAAAAATTGGGATACTCAAGGGATTGAAATGCAACTACCGGTAGTTGTTTTAAGTGCTGGAGGTTGTATGGCTCTCCCTTTTGATGAGGTCATAAGAGCAATCCAATACAGAGACAGTCCTGGGAGTGCAGGGACAGCAATGGCATGAAACCACATTCAGACTGATGACAACTTGCAGGGACTGATGAAGGGGGAAACAACCCTCTGCACTCAATTCATCATTGGACCTTACACATTCATTCTGTATTTTTCATTCATTTATTGTTTACTAGAATTAGATCCCAATTTTTGTACATAATGCTCCCTCCTATTTTTCACCACCACAACAACCCTGTGTGGTAGGTCGGACTGAAAGGGAATAACCAGCCCAAGACATCCGGTGAGCTTCCATGGCTGATGGGGAACAAGGTCTCCCCCCTCCTAGTCCAACACTTTCATCACTACACTGTGTTGGCTGTTCTCCTCCTTTATATTCATTGAAAATGAAAGTTGATGAAATATTTGTCTGTCCTGCCATGGCTCTGCTGCACACACATCTCTGTGTGTGGTATCTTAATCGGGAAAGTCAAAAAGGCGATTGTGTTTCTAAGATGTATATTTGCATATGAGTTGGAGCCTAGAGCAGAGTGTCTTGTAAGGACAAGCCTTTCATAAAACCCCATAGCTGGAATCAGCTGCCACATGTCACTACTGTTCTCAGACCTCAGGTGACCTGCTGGAGGGCAGGGAGAGTTTGAAAGCAGGGAGTGGGATGGGAATGTTTTTGGCTCCACTACTGAGGATGGTAGAGCCAATTTGCAAAGGAGCCTAGGATTTCAAGTGGTAATCACGTGCTCTGTGCCAGCCTCTTTTTTTCCAGTGAAGGGTGGAGATGTATGGATTGAGCAAAACTCGATCCATGCATCGAGCAAAACTAATGTTCCCTAGTAATTCTGCTGCTGCTGCAACAACCCCAAACCCAAATCTGACTAGGAAATATTGAATGAGGAGACCATCAACAGGACTTCATGCTTCAGATGGGCTGCCATGGTTTTATTCACTAAATCTCTCCTCCCCTTGAAAAAGAAAGAAAAAAAAATACCACAAACACATGGAAGTGAAGAATTGCTTAGGGATAATGAACGATCAGTATCTGACCCACATTTTGTGGACAAGGAAACAGCTGAAAAAAATAGAGTGGGATGGCCAAAAGGTTTTCTCCTCAGGAAGATACAGAAGGAAAGTCTGTGTATCAAGTGCATATAATAATGCAGATTAAATATGTATGTTAGTATTTGCATTTTACTATTTTATCATTTGGAATTTATTTTATTCTTGTATATTTTTATATGCCAGATGGGCTCTGCATGGAGCCACCCCTGAAGATCACCTGGGATTCACAAGTAGTCCAGAATGGGGAGGCATATGGGATGTTGGGTGCCCTCAATTTGCCCAAATTGCACTCTTGTTGCACAAGCTGCAATTCAACATGTGCTGGTTATCACCTTCAAAACCTACAAGGCATAGGGTTGGATACCACTGAAAGTTGGGTAGAATGGTCATGCTCCAGGTTCCTTCCCTTAAATATTCCCATCTAGAGGGACTTTGCTTTCTCCATAGCTGCCCCTGGCAGGTGGAATATTCTCCTCTGGAGGATGCAGCAGGCCCCCAATCTTTTAGCCTTCGGAAGATCAGGCTTTATACTCAGGCATTAAGGTAGAATGAGACATGAGCCTGTGGATGGTTTTGGGGGGCATGCCAGCACGCTGGCTGAGGCATTGAGGCATTTTGTTTTTTAAAGTTTTTCAAAATTAGTTTAGACTAGACTAGACTAGACTAGAGCTGGAAGGGACCTTGGAGGTCTTCTAGTCCAGTCCCCTGCTCAAGCAGGAGAACCTATACCATTTCAGACAAGTGACTGTCTAGTCTTGTCTTAAAAATCTCCAGTGATGGAGCGCCCACGATTTCTGGAGGCAAGCTGTTCCACTGGGTAATTGTCCTCACTGTTAGAAAGTTTCTCCTTAATTCCAAGTTGCTTCTCTCTTTATTAGTTTCCAACCATTGTTTCTTGTCCTGGCCTCTGGTGCTTTGTAGAATAATTTGACCCCCTCTTCTTTGTGGCAGCCCCTCAAATACTGGAATACTATTATCATGTCAGCCCTAGTTTTTTGGGTTTAACTGTTGTGAACTATCCAGAGTTGTGCTCTAGGATGGGCAGCCATGCAAATCTTTTAAATAAATATATAAATCACCCTTAATACCTCAAACTAGGGCAGAAAGAGCTGTTTTGGAATGGTGGAATTGGCAAGTTAATTGAAAAATATATATTTTAAAGCCTATATCTGACCTACATTTCTTCTAGGCAGAAATCCTGTTTAAACAATTGGTTATGATTGATGAGTATCATTCCTCCTGATAAACCAAGGCAACCAATGCCTTTTCATTAAGGTTGACATCTAAAAGCCTATGAATATTCAACAGCCTTGCGCTGGACATCTTGGGTTGAAGTTCACTTGTGTAGTCTCTAGAACCATGATGAATTTTCTGGCATACTGCAGAGAAGATGTTTTATTCCTGACTCATCTGTTGACTCTTACTTTGGATCCTCTGTATACCACTAAGCACAAATCTTCAATTAGAAGCAGTGTTTTATCTCCTTCTCTCTCTTTTTGGCTGAAGTTCTGCTCCCTTTGCAGGTTTATTTTGGCTTAGGTTTTATTAATAAACCTAAGTGGTTAAGTTCAGCTATTGTGTTCAGACGCAGAATAATTCTGAATGATAGAAACTTGTGTACATGATTGCTTTGAGTGTCCTAGGCAGGATACTATTCTAGCTAGCATGACACTCTGATTTAGTTGCCAGTGTTTTATAGTAATTATATTCATTATTTAACCTGTGAAGTAACAAACCAGTCTTCTCTAACATGCTTCTCCAATTGGGCTGGAGCAACATCTGCCTCTGGACTGAAATATAACTTGCAAAAGAAAAAAACGATTAACTGTATGAAGCACTGCAATATATAAACAATTTAACAAGCACAAAATTATAAGTGCATAAAAATTCATAGAATGTGTTAACCAGGTTAACAAAATATTACTATATTCGTTTAACATTCAATAATGAATCACATTATGGCTTAATGTGGTACCTTGGTTTATAGAAATTGCTGAGATAATAGCTGGGTTTCCACAACATGTGGACCACAAATGAACCAACTCCAATTTAGCAAGTTGTATGAATTCAGCCAATCTAAACAGTTCAATCTGTTGGTTGAAAAAAAAGGATATGTAGGTCATGCTTCAACTTGATAGTTAGCCAGTCCGAGTTGGTTCCTTTGGTTCCCCAAAATGTTGAATATTTTCAAGATTCTTCCAGAGGACCTTAGGTTGACGTTCATTCATCAAAATATGTTATACAAGCTTATTGGATACCCCATAAAATGTGTAAGAAAGGATGGACTGCAGACTTCCTTCCTTGGCACCAGCTGGCCTCTAACAGAGTCGATGAGTCTTATTGTATGAAAGTAAATTAAAAATCATAGTAAAACAAAAGTGGTTGCATTCACAAAATGATCTTCTATTTCTTTCATAAATGGAAAATCAAGTGCAATCAGATTGAGGAAGATAACAAGAAGAATTGTAACAACTTAGGAATTGTGTTCCAGTTGTTTACTCAAATTTGCCAACACCATGGAGACAATTAGGTCACCACTGCAACCATGCATCTTGGGATCTATAGTATGGAAACATGTGCCCACAGTGAGGCAAAAAAAATATATATGGAGGCAGTCCGGACCACATTCTCAAGAGCAAAGATTTGTACTCTCCATTGCATTTTCAATTCAAGCTTGAGATCAATGCTAGGTTACATGTCAATAGAGGCTAGCAGGAGGATTTGCCAGTCAAAATTCTTGCCAAAACTCATTTTGAAGGAGAGACCTCCATCTCAAACCTTGTCAAGAAGTCTAACTCCTCATGGAAAAAAGTACACTCTCAAATATCAGTCACTTAGGATCTGATGGTGCTTATGACAAGCACCATATTCGATGTAGACTTACAAAGGAAAAGGAGCAGAATCTCATGCAATGTATCATTGACTTTTGGGACAAGCTTTTATTATATTTATCTCTAAGTGGTTATACAATATTTTATTTAAGTGAACAGAAGAGAAATCCAAATCAAATCAATATTTGGGGTGGAGTACTGCATATATGCGATATATATTTAATATATGTTTATACTATACATTATATGATTTATATACTAATTTAATAGGTTAAGCTTAGATTTTTGTTTTTTTCCCCTGCCTGTTTTAGTAATAGAATTGCTTAGCTTATCTGAGGGACAAATGTATACTGTATTATCTTTTTTTTAAAAAAAATCTTTGTTATTGTTGACGTTGTAAACTTTTTTTCTCTGTATTTTTTTTAAAGTCAGCAATAAAACATTAATAATTAAATTAATTGATTGATTCCTTTGCAGGCAGCTTATTGCTGAGCAACAGGGCATGTTAGAAGTTGCCCTTTGAAGCCATAGGTCTACAATATCAACAGAAATAAAAGTAATGCTAATTACCTTCTTTTGCATTGATTCCCTCTTCCCATTCATTTAACCCCTTGCCTAACTTCACCAAAGGTGGCATGAAGCCTTAGTTAATACACAGCTTTCTAAAAAAGGCCTTTCCAGCAGCAGGACAACCCCCCTCCCCCTTTTTCTTGATTCTACTTGAATGGCGATCTTGTTCCTCCTGGGCTAAACCAAGTAGTGCTGGCAATTAACCCTGAGAAGTTTCAGCCAACCCGTTTTTAGCCTTTGAGAATGGAGATGGCTGATTTCAATGTCCAAAAGGTGCTTTTTCAAGAGACAACTGGACTTTCTGTTTTTTCTTTGAAGACGTTTTGCTTCTCATCCAAGAAGCTTTTTCAGTTCTGACTGGATGGTGGGGAATAGGGAATCCAGTCAGAGCTGAGGAACCTTCTTGGATGAGAGTGAAACATCTTCAAAGAAAAAACCAGAAAGTCCAGTTGCCTCTTGAAAAACATGGATGACTGAGAATCTCCATAAACGGCTGATTTCAATGCTTTCATTTAATAGATCCTGGTTGCTGGATGGATATATTTGACTTTGCTGTTATCTAAAAAGATCATTCCTGTTTGGATGTCAAAAGAATATGGTTGTCTAAGGTGGTTGGAGATTTGTTTTGGAAGCTCAAGTGGGGGTAACAGTATTTCTAAAATGATATTGAGGCTAGTTCAGTCCAAAAGTCTTCCTCAGAAGAGACTATCTGTGACCTCAGACAAATTTTGTTTATGGCAGCTTTTCTTTACTTTACTATGAAACTATTAACTCTCTTGAATGCCTTGGCAAAAAGGCAGTAACTAAATAAGCAAACAGAGATTTTTAAAAAAACCAAAAAACACCAAGGCACTTAATCCAAATGCCATGCCAACAAAAATACCCTTGGACGCACCCAACACTGCCAAGCGTCCTATTCTTAAGTGGTGGTTCTTGCTTTTGCTGCACAGATTATCTGGGACTGGAAAAGTTCCCAAGCTTTGCTAGCACATTCTATGCATGCACAGAAAATTCTGTCTCTGCTTAATTGTTTCTCAACGTTGGCAACATTAAGATGTGAATTCTGGGAGTTGAAGTCCACATGTCTTAAAGTTGCCAAGGTTGAGAAACACTGCTCTGCTTGTTGCTCAACATGTCTTGTCCCAAAGGTGCTTTTTTTCAAGAGGTAACTGAACTTTCTGGTTTTTCTTTGAAGATCTTTTGCTTCTCATCCAAGAAGCTTCTTCAGCTCTGACTGAATGGATGGTGGGGAATGGAAGAATTTATACTCCTTGCAGACAGTTGGACATTTGCATTCTTTTAGTGGGTCGTTAAGGTCACCTGGAGGTTTATCTGTGTCATTAGGGTCACCTGAGTGATGCAAATTGGTGTGGAACTGTGTAGAAATTCTTGGAACTGTTGAAAGGACTGTGTTGTAGATTGGAGATAGATGATGCCGTATCCCTCCCGCTCTGTTGAGAGAGAGCTGTTCAATTTTGACATAGATGGCCTCTTTAACTCCTCTTTCAAACCAGCAATCCTCTCTGTCCAAAATATGGAGTTTGTTGTCTTCAAAAGAATGGCCTGTGTCAGGACAGCTAAATCTAGTCCTGATGTGTTTGTTCTCCTATGTTGTGCCATGCGTTTTTGAAGTGGTTGTTTTGTTTCCCCAATGGAGAAGATGTCTTCTTTCACTAGTTGCAGGAACTTCAACAATAATATTCAAGTATTAATCTGTGATCTTTGGTATTCCTAATGCCACCTCAGCAAGCATCAAGAGGAAATTCATAACATCAGGAGGACAACGGAACTCATTTATGATGTTTATCTAATGATGCAATGTTAAAATGCAGATGGGTAAAACATTGGCACAACTACCAAAGATACAGAATGTGTGGGCAGAACATTTGGAGTCCATAGTTATTTTTTGAGGTTTGGGGAACAAAGAGGCAAAAACCTAGGTCATCCAGACCGTTCATAAAACCTCAAAGAATCAGACCAAATTCTTTCATTGGGGATCTAACAGCCAAAATGTTAAGGGGTACTTCTCAGAAGCCCCATAACTGGCAAGAAATAGGTCCAAAAAATGTCATCCATGCTCACTCCAATGATGCCCTCCCAGCCCCAGCCCTAGTTCTGCAGTCCCCAGGCAGAGAAGGTGGCTTCCCAGTTTGAAAAAGGCTACCTGCCCCTAGTCTAAACACCCATCTCTGCTTTTAACGTTCAATCATAAGTTTGTATTAGCAAACAAATGAGGGAAACCAACATAGTTCTGTATTAATAGACAAAGAGAAATGGGGTTGGGCAGAGAATGTACAGAATGCATTTGAATATCTAAAACATGCACTTGTTGAAATGCATTGAGCAAAGGACTGTATGCTAACACAGTCACAGAAGTTGGACAGAAATCTGCATTATGGAGAAACATAATTCTGATTACTTTTAATCAGGAAACCAGACTTCTCACAAGAGGAAGCAAAATGCTGATTGCATATTTTTAAACACAGGGCTTTGGATGGATGAATCAGTACAGAACAACTCCTGCCTGCTTTCTTGCTAGGACTCTCTATGGCAGTGTTGTAAGTGGTTGGAGGAAAAAAAAGAATAGTATGGACCCATTCAAGGAAAGTGGGAGGCAGGCTCCAAAATGTCGTTCTCTGAAGAATGGAAGTGTCATGATTTAAGTGCATTTCTGTTTTCTAACCACTTTGAGGTACTGTACTTTATTCTTTGAGAAGTCTCATGTAATGATTCAGGACAAGAAAAACGCATGCAAATATCCCAGATCAGTCTTCAGCTCAGTACTATAATATCTTTGTGGTGGTACAGAAATACGACCACAAATCCAATACTCCTGGATGACTTAGGATATGTCTTCAGCTGCAGTTAATGTATGCCGTGAACAGGGAAATTAATCTCACCAAGCCCTTCAGGTAATGTGTGTAGGATTTCACTGAAGAGCTATCATGCAGCCAAGCAACACATTATCATATTAAATAAACAAAAAGTGAAAAGCTTGTAAAGTGCTTCTCTCTGTTTGTTAGCTGTCCCAAAGTGCTAAATTTATTTATTTATGTAGTGTATGGCAAATACATGGACTTATAGTGGTTCAAATGTTAATGTCCAGTCCACTCAGCCATTCAAGGACAGGGTGGTCTA
>JANHFL010007010.1:171300-195278 GCA_032468155.1 Oxyrhabdium leporinum | reverse complement strand
TCATCACTGGAGGCTTTCAAGAAGAGATTGGACTACCATTTGTCAGAAATGGTGTAGGGTCTCCTGCTTGGGTGGGGAGGGGTTAGACTAAATGGCCTACAAGGTCCCTTCCAATTCTGTTAATCTGTAATCGAAGTTGCACAAAGCCTCTGTTAAATTGTTTAATGATTTGGTTTTTATTAGCCTGTAAACCATTCTAAGAAATTTCTAGGTTGAAGAGCAGGATGTAAATATTTGAAGTAATGCAACGTATACAGTACTCAATGCTCATGATTTATTTTTTTAACAAATGTTACAGAAACATCTCGTCTGTCAGGATGGGAGTTACCAGCTGATATATGCAGTACTCTACTCTATTTCCATTTATAAATGGGAAACCAAAATTTCTTCAAGTATTAAAGGGCTCCAATGTGGGAATTCTCATCTGAATGCCCCTTTTACTTAAATTTCAAATTAGTAGAGCTCATCCCACTGGAGTTTTTGATAACGTAGATCTGAGCAGATAGGTTAAAGGTAAAGATTTCCCTGTCCAGTTGTGTCTGACTCTAGGGGGCGATGCTCATCTCCATTTCTTAGCCAAGGAACTCAGCATTGTCCAAAGACATTTCTATGGCCATGTGGCCAGCATGACTATACGCCGAAGCACACCATACACTGTTACCTTCCCACCAGAGTGGTACCTATTTAATCACATTTGCATGCTTTCGAACTGGGCAAGAACTGGGGCAAGGAATGGGAGCTCACCCCATTGCACAATGCTCGGGTCTCAAACGCAAGCTGTTCAATTGTCCAGCTGACAAGTAGTGTCTTTAACTGCTGAACCATTGTACCCCAAGAGCAGATATGAGTAGGTCCAATTTGCCACTTGCAAAATGGTGTTTCCCAGCTGCTGGACTTGAATCTGGAATTTTGTTTGTTTCAATAAATGGCAGGCTGAAGCATGACCACAAGGGGCTATACCTTTATTGTGGGATGTATTAACGGAAAGCTCTCTGTAAGACAATGGACCAAGTATTCCTTTTGAAGAATCTGATTCCCAACTCCTCAAGTGTAACACTGGTCAGGAAGGTCTCTCTGCAATGAGGCATAGAGAGCACCAATTTTAGAATGGTGTAAACAGCCCAGAGAATATAATCATAAGGGATAAAGGAGGCAGTTTTAAAGTCAAGGTCAAGTAAAATTGGTCCTATGAATGATCAGAATGGAAAGACATGGGAAACCGTATGGTAAAAATCAATAAAACACAAGAGAAATTAACTTCTCTTGTGAATTATGCTACGGTATGCCCATATCTTAATGCACCAAAATTTACTATGTCTGCTTGATTTAAAAATGAACCCCAATTTTGAAATTCACTAAATAAAAACATTAAAAATTTCTAATGTGCACAGAGATATTCTTGGTAATCATGGATCCTTGTGTGCGTGTGTGTGTGTGTTTGTGTGTACCTTTGAGTTAGTATTGACTGTTGGCAACTGCCTGAACTAATCCTTGCAAAAGTTTCTTGGCAAATTTTGGAAATGCTTTGCCCTTGCCTGCTTTTTAGGGCTAAATGATAATGACTGTCCCAAGATCACCGAGACAGCAGTGGGACTAAGGTGGGACTAAAATTTAGTTTCTAGCATGATGCCTTAAACACTAAACCAGATTACTCCTGTGTTATTTTAACATAACATAAATCAACATTATGCTATTTAGTCTCATCTGAAGAAATTCATAAGGGTTAGTCACACTTATGACCGTTGCAGCATCCCCAGGTCACGTGATCAAAATTGGCAACTGACTCATATTTATGATGGCTGCAGTGTCCCAGGGTCATGTGACCACCTTTTGCAACCTTCTGACAAGCAAAGTCAGCAGGGAAGCCAGATTCACTTAACAACTGTGTTACTAACTTAACAACTACAGTGATTCACTTAACAACTTGGCAAGAAAGATTGTAAAATGGAACAAAACTCACTTAACAAATGCCTCACTTAGTAACAGAAATTTTGGGCTCAATTGTGGTTGTAAATTGAGAACTACCTATATACTAATCAATTTATTACATCCCATCTATCTATCCTTGGAAATCATCCTCACTTCCACTGCTTCCATCCACTAAATCATATATTGCCTGTTCTATTTTTCAAAATACATCCTAAGTATGTGTCAGTGCACTGCCTGGAGCATTTAGTGGGGTGCATAGAACAGGTTGTTGGCTTGTAAAGTAGTCCAGTAGATCCTAACTTGGACAGTATGTTTGATAAAACTGGGCCTGTAACACATTTGCCAAAATGTACCAAACTTTACAGAGATTGTCCTTCCTATTAGTTTGACTGCAACTTAAGCTAGTAAACTAGTTTATACCTTCTGTATCTTACTAAAAAGCATTATATATGTAGCCAACAATATGCACTTTCTCTCCACTTTTCTATATGTGAATTTTTAATTCCATTCTGGTTGTTAATCACTACAGAGTTGTTGTCTGAGACAAAACTGTTTCAGAAAGAGTCGTTAACCAGAAAGACATATTTTATCAACTTTACAGTATCTGTGAACATCTAGAAACAAATAAAGTTTGTTTCTAGCATGGGTTTGTTAAAAACAGATCATGCCAAACCAATCTTATTTTATTCTTTGACAGAGTGACCAAATTAGTACCTAGCAAAATGCTGTGGACATACTATACTTAGAGTTCAGCAAGACATTCTACAGAATAGACCACAACCTGCAGGATTTGAGTACGGCCAGTCTAGAGAAAAGAAGGACTAGGGATGACAGGATAGTAGTATTCCAGTATGTGAGGAGCTGCCACAAAGAAGAGGGGGTCAATTTATTTTCCAAAGCACCAGAAGGCAAGACAAGAAACAATGGATGGAAACTACTTGGAGAAGCAACCTGGAATTAAAGAGAAACTTCCTAACAGTGAAATAATTAACCAGTGTAACAGCTTGCATTCCTAAAGTTGTAGGTATGTAGCTTCATCACTAGAAGTTTTTAAGAAAAGACTGGACAGCCACTTATCTGAAACGGTATAGGATCTCCTGCTTGAGCAGGGGGTTGGACTAGAAAATCTCCAAGGTCCCTTCCTGCTCTATTCTGATTGAAATTAAATTAAATATTCTCAGCAACCTCGTGTAAAAAGTGAATCTTAACTGAACCTAAAATGTGTTAACTGCTGAAAAGAAGTTTCATCCTAATCAAAGCTGCCATCGTGACTCAGTGAAATGAGTTTTGGGTTTTTGTTTTAATTACCAGAACTTTGGGATAATTGCTTTTGGATGACTGGGTTACATATGTCTGCTGCATGAATATTTCTTAGCTATTTCATTGACTGGATAAAAATCTGTCTTCTAGTCTACTGAAATTTTCATTCACAGCAGTTAAGAAATTTTGCTACTGGCTAGTTAAACAAAACACACACACTTACTTCACCCCAAAAAATAGTTTTCACAATAGTATGAACTCAACCGAAAGTTCATTAGCTGTTAGGGGAATTTAAACTCTTGACTGGAGCACTTAAGCAATCCTTAAAAATAAGATGCTATTGTATAAGCAAGCATTTTTTTTAAATAAAAAGGATATATGAATGGGAAAACATAGGACTTTACATAATTTCAGTTCTAATGCAATTCATAGAAAGGTATGGTTTTGATAAACAAGACCCTTTACTCCTATAAACTGCTTTAAAAAATAAAAGCTAATAACCTCAATGGCTTCAGTCTGTTAGGTACCCCCAACCTGTTGCTTGGCAGACAATGAACCACCCCCAGCTGCCCTGTATTGTCTTGGCATGTTCATAATATAGTCTGGTCACCCCTTCTCCTCCCTCCCTCCTAAAGACTTTATCCTGAGGATTCAACAACTCCAAAAGAAGATTTCAGCTAAACAGCCCAGCATATCCTGTCAGGTAGGAGATATTTCTTTCTTCCAAGATGGTTCTAGGAAGCTGAAGATAACCCAGGTAAGAGCTTCTGCTTAGCTCCACATGCCCTACAATGTTAAAATGTCCTACAATGGATATTTTCTATGGAACGACTGTCCCAGCTCATCCAGGACTTTTGGTAGATATGCAGAAAAGCCACACAAAAGGAAGACACATGAACAAATAAATATCTAAAAGACAGAGGACGTAGATTTTTGCTTAGTATCAGAGTTCACAATGGGAATCCATCATCAGACCAAATGCAGAAGAAATTCAACACCTCCTCCATCAGCCCCTGCTTGATGAGGCTACCTCCACTGATGAGGTTATCTTTGCATGGAACAAGCCTTCTATACAGTATACATGGCACTTAAGGAGAAAACATGATAGCATTAAGTTGCTGACCTTGGCAACTGAGAGCAGATGGGTAATAAACCTCGGGAAATCCTGATTTTGGTTCTGTTGGTTACTCCTGTATGAATAGGGAGGCCCCATATACCTCTGATTCACTCATTAATTCCCTTCCTCCCATATTGTGCTTGCAAGCTGAAGTCCATCGGATATAACACCACCCTTGTGACTCACCTTCAAAGGGAGTTTCCTGCCCATGGGCCTCCTCAACCCTTGCAGCTAAGGTTGGACTTCTTTCCAACCCAAGAAATCTCATTATCCAAGGAAAGTTAGGCGCTAAGAAAGTGAGCAGAGGGACGCCAAAGATGAGGAAAAGCAGTGCCATGAGGCATGAGGACAGGGAGTGAGCAGTAGAGGTACAAGGTGTCCTAGTTCGATCAACAGTGGCCAGATACAAAGTCTGCTATCTCTTTGTATAAATTTCACATCAAAAGCATTTCCACCAGCTCACATATTTTTGCCAAAACCCCCCCTCCTGTAGTTGCTTTCAAAATTGTGCATGCTCCACAGAATTTGTAGGGCATCTCCACAATACATTATTTTACTGAGAGACTTGCAGTGCATAAACTGAGGTAAGCATAACAATTCTTCCTCTTTTGAAAACTTTATAAAACTGTAGACTTGAAAGAAGAGATTGAAGATTTCTAATGGAAAAATCATTCATTGTCTAGCATCTGGATTCAAAGTGCATTGTGATTATGTATCTTACCAAAGTAGATATCTGAACATTAGTGACTGTATTTAAAATTTATGTGGAAGAATTCTAGGAGTCAGGTTGCTGTGCATGGTTCATATTTTACTGTTTTTGGGCTAGGAGAGCAATAAAATACATTACCACATCTTCATTGAAGGATCAGTCTGAGGAACAGAATAAGATGGTCTGTGCAAACGTTTTATTAATTAATCACGTTTATATAACCACCCATCTCACAGAAATCAATTCTGGGTGGCTATGTAACTCAGTTGCTGCTGAACTACAAATCAGCAATGGCTTATCAACTGAATCTGCTGAGAACTTTCACCAAAAACTGGAAAACTGCAGATTGCCCCAAATATTCAATAATTTTATTCTGCTGTTGTTGCTTTAAGCTGAATTTAGGTGATCTCACAGTCAGATCTTATATGCAGAAAATATAAAAGACTCAGTGATATGATCAAAAGTATTTTTTTGCATTTTCCCTCAAGTTGCAAGGGTAATAATAAAGGAATCAAGACAAAGATATGATTCTTAGTATCCAGATTTTGAACTATATAGCAAGATGATAGCCCTCTGGTCTGCTTTAAGACCAATGTCTGGAGACATTTTCTACATGAAATTCTACCCAATTCAAATTTATTGAACTGTATTAGATTAATCTGCACAATTTTTATAAAAATCATCTTTTTCTTTCTTGGTCAGATATAAAGTAGTTACCACAACGAATACTCCTTATTGCTTTCTCATCCCAAAATTTTACCTGCATTCTGGGCTTGCAACTTAAAATAAATTTATGCCTGGAGACAAATGGCTTAATGCCTCTTCCACCTTTTCATCCACTAAGAAGTTCTGCATGAGATGCACAAACAAGAACTATCTGGAAATGTTGCTTGGATATGCTATCTACAGATATCCTGTTACCCCAGTACTTGCCCAAGTAGAAAGGTTGGGTAAAAGGTCCATGAAACCATATACTTTAAAATTGCATTTGCTGTTTCTCAGCTGCTTTTTTCCTAATAAGATATAGCCATTGTAAAATAGTAACAAAGCAAAACAAAAAAATCCATTTCATCCAGAGGTAAAAGAAATTGGTGTGTAATAGTTTGGCTCCTGGGGGAAAGTTCTGCAGCTCTTTTACACTGCAACTTATATCCCCTCCTCTATTTTATAACCTTTGGCATAATCCATACTCAGTCAGACTAGATTTGTCTTGAATTCCCAAGGGATTCCCAAAAAGTGTATCTATATGATATATGACGATCTGATGATGTATCCACCATCAGATATAGTTGTAAATACAGATGTCTATTTAAAATTTCTGGAGTGCAGCTTTTAAAAATATGATGTACACCAAACTTTCCCATGTGGTACCCTTCAGAAAAGCTGGTGCTGCAACACAGAATTTCCAGCTCCATGGGAATGCTGAGTATTGCTGTTTGACAAAATTTGGAGATAACCAGGTTGTGAGTGGAATGTACATAGCCAGGCAAGGCTATCTTCCTTCTGGCTGCATGATCCTGTGCATTTGAATGGTACCCAATCTGTTAATCAATTGCAATTTGAGTAGATGAGGGTGAAAACAGTGTAGGCATACCTACTGTGATTGTCAGCGTACTGCCAGTTTGGCCCCTCCAATAGGAAGGACAGAGCATTCGAGAAGGGAGGAGGAGGGAGGAGTGCTTTGAAACAAGAAGGAAGGCAGTGGCAAGCTGTATCAAAGAGCCTTTGTATGTGCAGAGCGGGAATCCTGTTGCCTTCCCTACCCAGCTGGTGACTCACTGGCACATTGATTGGGTCTGACTCATTTACCAGCCATTCTTCCCCATCATGTCTTCCATTAGGGGAATTCAATTGCTGGAAGTAAACTGGGGGAGGAAGACGGGGAAGAACCAGGTGTTTATCTCATCCTTAATGCACATCGGACAAGCCTCAAGCATTTTTGATATTGGAGGCATAGACATACTCAAGACTATCCTTCGGGATGATGGGCTGTCCTGAGAAACACACGCAACAGAATCAACTGGCGCAGTACGTAAAACGAAATGCATGTGAAATCAGGATGTTTTTCTCTTTCCGCCTGTGAAGTCAAATTTGGCCCCACAAAGGCCACATGGCCCCTTTTCTCTTCTGCCTCAGCTTTTGCCCAGGGCTTTCTCACACAGTGACTCATCAGGCCACATCTCATGGCTTTGATCAGCTGCTTCACACATGCAGTTGTCCCTCCTTTCACCTCTTTCCTCCAGTTCTCTCTGCAACAGTGGGAAGAAGGAAAAAAAGAAAGAACTCTGGGAAAAGCCCGTCTCCATTTCAGTTCTGAGATGTGGTGGGAAGTTTGTTATGAGAGTTATCCCAGATTGATCATTTTACCCAAAATAATTTCCAAATAAAGGAAAAGGCCTGAAAATAACGTCAAACTTCCACAGGAAGCTGGAAAAGTGGACTGAAATGACTTGTGAGTGAGTCAGATAGAAGTCAGAAGCTAGATTGGACAAATAAGTTTCTCTAATCTGCTACAAATTGCCTCCTAGTGGACTGGACATCATTTCCTGTAAGCCCAAATTGAATGTAATAGACTGGGGAAGGCATTAAATCAAGCAAAACTATTTATTTAGTTATTGTGTTGTAAAAATAGTTCCAAACTTTTCATCATCAAAAGTGATATTTAAGTACAGCAATAACAACATTTAAGTGTTCTGATCCATGAACCCCAAAGGCCATCTGAAAACATTCCTTGACTGAGCATTTTATGAATGCCCAAATGACAGGTGTAGCCATGTCAATTTTGAGCCAGAAAATGGCAATGCACCAGTTTGGCTTATTGCTGGAGATAACAAATCTGATCAGGATAACACATGACTTAAATTCTTCACAGCCAAATGAGCAATGGCAGATATGGAGCTGCTCTCCGAACCTGCCTAGAAGGTTCCTTCAGCCCTTAACTTGTGGCAGCTTTATTGTCTGCTTCTTAGGGGCACGTGATTCTTCAATGGAAACGTCTGCATCAGGTTTCAGACCAGGATCCAGATATACAGAAATGCAAAAAATGAAAATCCAAAAGACTGATGATATTCTGTTAAGTCCTTAAATACTTAGAGCAATTTTTTATTAAGATAATCACTGTATGTGGTCCTTTGTTTTCTATGCCCTTTCTAGAACCAGGAATATAAGAAAAGCTTTGTTGGATCTCTTTTTCATATAACAGATATATATTGTTTTTAAAAAGCATGCAAAATAGCTCAACTAATTTTTCCCAGTATTTTTAATGTTTATTTTTATTAAATTATATTATAATGTGTTAAAAATAAAGACAGCATAATAAAGAACATTAAACACCTAAACAGAGTAAATACTGAAAGTATGGATATGTACCTTAAGGAGACATACATCTTTTAAACATCCTTTTAAACATCTTTATCCAATAACTGAACTGATCAAGGATAAACTAATAAAATTCTCCCAGGATTTAGGTAAAAATCCATCTTTTTGCCAAGGTTTAAACTGTTAATTATATCATTGACAATGTGGATGCTGATTTTAAGTATACCGTGTTCAATTTTATGCTATGTATTATTGTCGTTGTTTATTTCATTCTTTTTATTGTAAGCCGCTTTGTTGGAATCAACATGGACATTCAATAAAGATGAAGATGATTTGCACTGCCTTCTTGGAATTTTTCTTTTTTGTTTCCTAGTCTAGCCGAAAGCCCTTGGATTACCATCTGAACTCTGCTGATTTTTTTCTGAGATCAGCCACTTTTTCAGGTTAGCTGGTGAAGCTAAGTATCTACCCCCTCTCCTCTTCCTGTGAGAGACGACAGGATGGATTAGGTCTTTCTTTTCTCTCTTAACACTGTGTCGCTTGTAGCTACTCAGAGTAACTAAGACTGTTTAAGCAGATTTCTTGGTTTGGCCTGGGACTTAGGTTCTCTGATTAAAAGTCCTGGGAGAACTGGAACCAACAGCGTAAAGTTGGCAGGAAAAGCCAGACAGATGCATCAGTTCTGTTTTGCTTAATTATGTAGTTTTACTTTTGCTCACATTTTCCATTTCTTTCTTCGTCTGCTTGTCAATTAATGACTGGTACCTCTTGTATGTAGGCCTAGGCCACCTTTAACTTCAGCTATCTTATGTCAGGAATAACCCATGATGTCGTATTGGTTAAAATAAACATCCTGTATTAACTGTTAGTCCAGGGATTTGTAATAGCCCCAGGAATTCTAAAATCACTCTGACTAAAGTGGGAAACTGGAGTCATTTGCTTAAAAATCTAGTCCTCCTGTTCTGATTCCAAAGAGGGAAAGTGGGGGACGACACGTCCCATTCCAAAAGAGATGGTGGAAGCTTAGCTACCTGTCCAGCATGGAACTTTTTCTCTTGGAGAGGGGGGGGGGCGAACAGCTCTATCCAGACATCTCGGAATTCATGTGGAGGGGAATGACAAGTTCTAGGACAGAGATTATATGTTTGGACCAGATGCCTTTGCTACTGGGACTCTAATTTGAAAGAATGATCCTCAAGGTGAGAAGGTGAATGTAGATTTATTGTTGCAAGTGTGGCAGAAAATTTGTAGTGCAGAGCCTGTTTCATAGGATGGGTGAGTGGCACAAGAGAAGAGAAGTCCGCATTGCTGATAAATAACTCTTATTTTCAAGGTAGTGCAATGGTACTTTTCCAACAGATCAAAATCATCTGGACAGAAAATCAAACAGATGGCATTTTCAGAGAACCATAGAGATGGAAAGGACTTAGAGGGTTGGAAGGAATGAAGATGCCATATACACACACATGCTCAATTCATTTAAGATCCTTCAGCATTCCTTAAGTAATTCATTACCCATTAATGGCATAGCTCCTCTTATTGGCCAAATGCTGGAGATCCAGCACTCAAGGGAAGGGTAGAAGAGGGGTGACATATACAGTTATGCCCAGGATGAGAATCTGGAGCACTGCCCCCAAATCCATTGTTTTTGCTAGGGCAAAAAGAGGCCTTCTTGTGCAGAAATCCCTACACAGCTTCTGCAGAGGGAGTGGTGGTTAAAGCAACTTATTCCATAAGCAGAATAACCCTCTTTCTGCTTTCTTACTGCACCGATGCATTAACATATTTGAATTTGTTACTTGGAAGTACTCAAGTGGGCCACAAAATGCCCAATTTAATTTCAGTGCAGTGGGTTATCTTTTTACTAAGAACCAAAATTTGAAAAGAAAGGTGCTGCTTTGAATTTAATACCTGGGGATTGATGATAACTTTTTTTTTGAGGTTGTAATCTGACACTGTATGAAAAAGATGTGCAGCGCAGGTCCAAGCTTCACATCTTTTTCTCCCCATTCCTTCGGAGAGCAATATTTAAAGGAGAGGAAGATTTTGCAATCCTAGAGTAAAGGCTCACATGTTATTTTTTTCTTTCTTTCTTACTGCAAATTCCCATGAAGGAGTTTGAAAGAATTGGATTTACTTTCTCTCCCCATGTAGACATAAAATCGCAATTAGCAAGAGGCTTTTGCCGGAGCAAAGATCCACCTTTCTATTCCCTTTTGTTCTCTCGTCCTGTCATATATATGTCGTCCCTCTTCCATTCTTCTCTCTCGAGTACTGCAGTTCCGGCATTTGGCCAGTAAGAGGAGCTATACTATGTGGCTTAAGGGGAAATGAATTACTTGAGAAGTGCTGAAGGGTGCTAAATACAATGGATGTATCTGAATATAGTAATGTATGTCACATCCTCATCGCTTCCAACTTTTTAAGGTCCCTTTCTTTTCTATGATCCTTTTCTATAAAACACCATTTGTTTGGTTATCGATCAGTCTGTGTAATTTAAAATAAAAAAATAGAATTATGGCCCATTCCTGTTGTTTAATTTATCACCACATAAGCTTTTGGTGGATTATAGTTCATTCTGTTGGATTTGTGCTGTACTGTAATTGATGGTATAAGGATTAGTTTTGGAAGCTCATGAGAAAGTTAAATAAATTGGAGCAGTTCAGCCATTAGATTTGTGAGCTTATTCTGACAATGTGCTTAACTGGGGTATTGGGGAAGATAAGAGTTTTGTGGGGAAAATACCCAAAAGAGGTTAACTGACCTAGTCAGTAATTCTCAGGAACTTAGACCAAGCACAAAATCAATCAAATGTTGCTTAGGGCTAAAAACTAGCCCCCCCAGTTAGTTGGATTGCGGAAACCTAATAAGGATATTGCTTATTTACTGGGTCCTCCAAGAAAAAAAAAGTTGGAAAAAGAGTCACTGAATAACCAAACTTCTCCACTTCAGCCAAAGGACTGGATTAGCAGTTGTATGGTTTAGACTTACTGTGGAAACTGGACCGATGAAGAGCTTACTGCCAGATTTAAAAGTGCAAACATAAACTGGCATGTGCAGATTTTATGGACATTTTAGGCTAAATGTATACATGACAGGAGTGATTTGCAGAACTACAGCTGAATACTGGTTGAGTCTGGAGAGAAAGGGACAGTAAATTGCTCGGAGATACAGTGCCCTGGAAGAATATTTTAAACTTATTCCAGAATTACTATTCTTGGAAATCTGTGGCAACCTGTTGAATTATCTCTACGGGTTGCATTAGATCAGGGCAGGTATTTACATAGCTGCCTGGAAAACCCAGGTGATCGGTGAGGAATTTTCTCTTCTCCACAGTGTGAATTCCAGGCATTACAGTAAGCAATGCAAAACACAAAGATGAAGAAACTGGGTTTGCTGAGAAAATGCGAGCAGAAGGCACAGCTCGGAGCAGCGGCGGGAAGCTGCACGGGCGGGAAGCTGCACGGGCTAGGCCACCGACTGGCAAGGCCTGGACTTGGCTGCCGGCCAGGCGAGATGGTTCTGTTCTCTATGACTCATGCCGCTATGAGTCACCCCCACGCGGCAGCCTTTTCGAGTATTAACAAACACTGGGTCGCTAGGCAACAGCAAACAAAATGAAGAGAGGGGAGAGGGAAAGGGGGGGGAGTTTCCCTGAGCCTCACAAATGAGGTCCCTCTTTTGTGCTCCAGAGCCCCCTCCTTCGCCCTCTGCATGGAGGACCGTGCCTTGGCCGTGGCTGCTTATTGAAAAGAAGGGCCTGCCCCTCACGTCAGGAAATCAACAAGGAGCTCTCAGCGGAAGGGACTCCCTGTGCTTCTGTGTGTGTGTGGTTCATTCCACAGCCTATTATCGCATCGCTGACCATATATGGCTGCTTATATTAAGGAATTAGTTTTAATCCCTTTAATAGTACACCACCAGAACTTCCTTCTATTGGCAGCTTGCCAGCTTGCTCCATTAAATTCTGCAGATGGGCAGCTGCCTACCGTGAATTTTGCTCCAGAGAACATACTGAAGGGCTGGGGAGAGATTACAGGGATCCTGCCTACAAGATCTAGCTTTGGCCTGTTGATAACAGCCACAAGCTCAGCCAGCTCTGCCTTGTAGGAGGGAGTATCACCTTGTCGGGTGTTCTGTCAAACCATTATTGCCATTAGCTCAAATATTGCACTTCTTCTGGTGGTTTGGAGGAACAGGGCCGTGCAAGGAATCAGCACATTTGTCCTGTGGTTTGCAAGGATTAGGCAGGCTTTGAGGCAGCCCTGCTGGGATGTAAGTGAGTCAGTCACCTCAGGCAGCAGATTTTGGGCGCCATCAAGAGCAGCAGACAGACCTGAGCCACATAGCACAATCCTCTGGTGTTTGTTTTTTTTTTCCCCTGTTCAAGCCCCTTGGAAATCCACGAGAGTGAACCTGATTTGTTCCAGAGAGATTTATGAAGGGAAACTCCCTAGAGTGCAAACTCCCTCTGGACCTACACAACATATACCCAGTCCCACTCATTTGCAGGCACACTGAACTCAGGGAAAATCTACTGTACTGCTATCTGCTGGATTGGGCCTCTAATCCAGCTGCTTTAACAAAAAGGACAGGTGGCATTTCTTTCTGAAACAGCACACAAGGAAAGTCCATTAGACCAAAGTTCTTCCAATTTCATATTTGGATGATGGGTCATTCTTCCCCAAAACTAATCATGAGATGGGGGACATTCAACCTCTCCTGTTTGGAGAGGAAACAGCCAACCAGCCTCCAATAAGCCCCATCTCTCTTCAGAGCTTTAGGCCCTACTCCAGGTATTGCAGATCTTTCATGGCCCTATCAAACAGGATTAGACCCACAGATTGGTCCAGGCTGCCTTGCGTGAACTGATGTATGTGAGGAATATCCCTTGGCTTGGATTTTCCACCATGGCACCACCGTGTGTTGGGGTAACTTATAGGACACATCTTGAAAGACTTTAGTTGGGGTTGCTGCATGGAGTCCCACGTTGGTGCCATGGTAGATTCACCGGTACTTGGAATAATGTATGCTGGTGAGTCTTCCCACTGAAACTACTTCCTTTTTGGAGATAGCCTTGGATTTGTGAGGCCTAGGCATACCTGTGTTTTCATGTCCATTTGCATCACTTCCGTTGGAAAATTTGGCATCAGTTGTATTCCAGTAGCAATAGGAGCAGGGTTCCCTTAGGAGGTATGCCATTCAAACACAGGGCTGTTGCCCAGAAAAAAACTGGCAATCAGAACAGACAGAGGGAGTGTCACAGATTTGGTGATAGTCTCTCTCTTGATTATTTTTTGAAACCCTGTCTATTCTAGGCAGCTGATACGTATCTTAATGCCCGGAGGGGTCAAAGAATGTTAGGTTGCAGGCAAAGCCAATGACAAATAGTAAGACTGAGAGAGCCGCTGCCTGGCTTGCTGCCCTTTGTAATCCTCTAAGTAGCTAATACCAGCTACTTTTCATGTAGCATGTGCCTTGCTACCATGCATGATTATATAAAACTGAAAAGAAAATATTGCTTTTTAGTTATTGTTGATATGTTGCATATCCTTTGATGACTACAAGCTAAAGAATGTTGTGCTAAAGGAAGGGCTTCTACTATCTAATTATATTACTGAGAAGTCTTAAAAGCAATTATGTTAAAAAATAATGTCATGCCCTTACAGGATGGTTATGGGGAAAAATTGGGAAACGTATACATGTCAAAACCTTTCTCGTGTTTTTACTGTGAAAAATTGTTTATTCCTTATTTCTAGGGAGGCATTCAGGCATCAGCTTCCCTGGGCTCCATTATTTCTATGGAAATCCTCTAAAAGACCACGTGTTCCTTTATGTTATGCTGCTGTAAGTCTACTTTCATGATAGTTACCATGAAATTATCTCAGGGCTATATGTAATTTCTGTCAGTCTGCCTGATGGCTGAACAAGCTTGCTTCGTCATCTCGGATGTCGGATGGCTACCTGTGGGGACTGAAATACTTTGCAGACAGGGCCAATATATATATTGACAAAATGGAAACAGGCTTCATTTTTGCAGTGGAGAGGGACAGGGATGGGTTGTGGGGCTCTGCACCACTATAAAGGGCTTAGAACTGGCAGTCTGGGTTTGAGTTCAACTCTAACGTTTTTCTGGATGAAATGTAACTTGGGCCATCTTTCTGACAAGGATTGCTATTTCATGGCTTCCTCTGCTATTCCTACACACTGTTGAGGACAGCAATAACCTGTCTTCCATGGCTACTTTCGTTCAAAATACCTAAAGAAGGTTTTCTCAATAATGGTGGCCTGCTGATATACTGCATGGCAATACTTGGCAACGAAGTCAGGTAGTTATAGACCTACGCATTTGGAGTTTGCCAAGCTGGAACAGTCTTCATCCAACCTCCCAATCCACCCAAAAAATCCTCATAATTGTAATTACAGCATGACATAGTGACTTGGTGACAAGCTAGGCATAGTGATTTTATTCTTTTATGTCTGCATTTAGATGTGTGTAACAGTGCGAATTACCTTTATAGACCAGTTACAGACTAAATTGCCCATTGGGTCACTTTTCTGATTAATTTTTCCTTATTTTGTATATTATAGCATTGAAACACCCAGCCACCCATATCTTTTGCTGTTTCTGGATTTTTGCCTCCCAGACTTGCTAGCCACACTCTTGATTGTCTCCACAGACACATGCACATTTCCAAGGCAGCTTGCAGAGCAGACATATGAGCATTGCAAGGGTCTGCTTTAGCAGCTTGAAAATGTGTACCTCCTTTGTTTTCCTTGCATGTTGCAAAGCCTCTGTTTCCACTGTTTTGCACAGCCCTAGAATGGCATCCCAAATAAAGGCAGCTCATACTACCTCATACCAAAGTATTTGACAGCTATTTCTACAAAAAAGGTAGTAGTGATCAAATAGGGAGTTATAACATAACTTGGCAAGAGCACCTCCATTTTTGCTAATTGTGCATCTGGATTCATTTGTATAAATGCTCAACTGATGCCTTTCCAACTCCTTCTGCATCACTTTGACATCAGTCTTGCAATTAGTTTCTTTAACTGGACTTCGGTCTTGTGTACTTTTCTCATTCTTGATATGTGGCTATTTCTGATTGATAGGAAGCATTGCAATGTTCTTATGAAATGTAAAAAAGAATGCATGCAAAATATTCTTCAATTGGTACAGTTTTTGCACCCCCTAGGATGGCTCCTATTACACTGATGCTCCATGGGCTACTGGTCTGCTTCCAAGTGCTGTTCAAGGTTTTATTATGACCTTTAAACCCCTTAAAGGCATAGGTCCAGGCTACCTGATGAAAATCATATTATCCCACGGAGACTAGGCTGTCTTACTCAGGCCTGCAGACTGCAGATCCCTTCAGTCAAAGAACTCTGACTGGTGGGATTCAGATGAAGAGCCTTCTCTGCTACAGAACCCACGCTGCTCTCCAGGCTAAGATCTGCCCACAACCTCCTACCCTTTCATAAGAGTCTAAAGACCCAGCTTTGCAAGTTGGCTTCAGGACCCAATAGGGGGACTTCTACTTGGAGGTGGATGCTAGATTGACAGCAGATTCTACCACCCCCCTGCTCCCCACTCGCCCATCTTTTTTACTAGTCATATTGATATATTTTCTTTGTTTTCTTTTCCCTTGTTTATTTTATTGTTCTATTATTGTTCTTTACTTTTGATTAAAGTTCCTTTTTATTTCTTCATTTTTTATTGTTGTATGCCTAGAGTAGCCCTATGATGAGTTAGGCAACAAATAAATGTAATAATAATAATGATATTTGTGATACATTTTTAAATGTTCAGTTGGCTGAGTTTCATGTTTAATGAATAAAAGTTTATAATAATAATAATAAGTCATGGGAACATAAAGTGGAAAAAGTTGTCGAAGATGAGACAGTGAAGATCTTGTGGGAATACAGACGGATCGTCATTTGGAACACAACACACCACATATTAGGTTGTCAGGGGCCAAAGCGTACAATTTATTGATATTGCTGTACCAGGAGACGCCAGAGTCGAAGAAAAAGAACTGGAAAAAAATCACGAAATATCGCAACCTGGCCATTGAAATTACTTGGTTATGGATGAAACACGTAACAGTGATACCCATTGTCATCGGGGCACTTGGTGCCATGTCCAACAATTTTACAAAACACATCAAGAAATTGCAGCTTCCTGAAATAACACCAGAGGAACTGCAAAAAACTGTGCTGCTCAGAACATCGTATATTTTAAGAAGATACTTGGTTGATACCTAGGACACTGGCAGCAACCCGTATCAACCATTAGCACCAGTCACTGATATTTGTGATACATTTTTAAATGTTTCATTGACTGAGTTTCATGTTTAATGAATAAGAGATAATAACAATTGTTACATTAATCAAAGTTATATAATCCATGTTTGTTTTAGAGTAGTTATTCAATATTATTAAGCATACATAGTAATACCATCTTTCAATCTCTAATCTTTCCATCTAGTTATTACTTAATAACTTTTGTATAAAATTATGTCTGCTAATATTCCCCTTATTTCTTATTTCTGCCTCTATTCTAGCTTCTAGTCAGGCCATCATTACTAATCCTAGTATTAATACACATGTTTTTATTAAGACATAGACAGTCCTTCATTATTTGGTTATTCAAAGTCTCAATACGTCATTCTAGTACCAATGATCCTATTATTTAAACATACCTAATTATACCATCTTTCAACCTCCAATCTTTCCATCTAACTATTGCTTTATATAAAGGTGTGTGTTCTTATTTCTACCTCTATTCTAGTTTTTAATATTTCCTTTCTATCCATCATCTCTGGTTCATTTAATACTTCAATACTTATTCGTTTTTTAGCTTACCTCCCATACTCTCTCTTGGATCTTCGTCTCAGCATCTGTGTCTTCACCATTCAGTCTGAATATTTCTCCCATCTCTATCCTATTAAGCTGCCAAGTCTCCAGAGTGTCCACCCAAGCCCCTATCTCCCTTTCAAAAGTATCTTCCAGGTTATCCGATTCCATTTTTAAATCTCTTAAAGTACTTTTCCCTTGATTTATTTCATCAGTCATTATTATCTATCATCTTCTCCTTCTCATCTACTTGC
The DNA here is from genome assembly GCA_032468155.1 of Oxyrhabdium leporinum. Taxonomy (NCBI): domain Eukaryota; kingdom Metazoa; phylum Chordata; class Lepidosauria; order Squamata; family Cyclocoridae; genus Oxyrhabdium; species Oxyrhabdium leporinum. Next base: position 177,835 of record JANHFL010007010.1, on the reverse strand, counting down.
TTTATTTTCTGGTTTGTCTGTTCTATCTTTTCCTCCATTCTTTCTGCTGTCTCTTCACTTTCTGGATTCTTTGATCTTCATTATCAGTTGTAAGATATTTTCTATTTTCCCATTTATGCCTTGCAATAGGTTCTTTATCTCTCTGTGATCCCTAATATTTTGAAACATCAACACCATTTCTTTTGAAATCTCACTTATTTCTCCCTGGCGGAGCATCTTGTCTTATTTTAGTAAGTCCCCTCTTACTCAATAGTCCAAAAACAATATATGTTTTTGGACCAATGTTGCTCCTCAGAAAGTTCAATAATAATTATTAACATCTCAGGATTATTAATCAGTTCCATTTAAGTAGTCCAGGCAGCTTTCCACAATCAAAAGTCACTTTACTTAAGAGTCTTCCTTATTCTCACAATAGAGTCTCCAGTAATCATAAAGTAGATAGTTATAGAACAGTAGGTATCACCATGGTCCTCCAGATGAATGTTGTTTATTTCTCTTTATCAGAAATTTTCCCAGGCTTGTAGGGGTATGGTATATTTTCATCAGTAGGTGGCGCCCTCAGCTTAGGTTTCAGCATTGTTTTAAATCTGACAAATTAATTAATCCAATTTTAATTCAATTTATGGAAGCAAAGTCAGCTATTCAAGTAGATAGTTCCAGCATTTTATAATTCCTTTCCAAAACAGCGCCTACCCAGTTTGAAAGTCCATTTTTAATGTTTTAAAAAGTTTTTAACTTTAGTTCCTTTCTTTCAGGTCTAGGATTTTTGTCTGTATAATTATTTGCCGCTTTAACAAATAGTTCTAAGAGTCTCTTTTCCTGGATTTTTTTTCTCTTCCTTTTAAGATTAGGTTCTAGATAAAAAAGGAATCATCTCACCCAGCTCGAGTCACTGTTCATCTACACTGCTCCTGCATATTTCTTTGTTGCCTTGGCTCCCCCAGCTTCATGGCAGCCATCTTCATTGTGGATGAGAGGGAAAAAGTCCTGAGTCAGGCAGAAGAATTGCGGCTCTCCACAACCTGCAGGGCACTCCTCTTTTTTTCACCACCCCTACAGGGTGGCTTTGGCTCCTTTCGGAGCCCTCCAACATGGAGAACTCAGCACGGGAGTTCAAAGACCCGCTCCCCATGTCCAATCTTGCCGTGACACCAGTAGGAGGTCCCTGGGATTTTACAACCTTGAAAATCATGGCTAGCTCTGGTGAAGACTAATGAGAGCTGGAAGGTGGGAAAGAATTTGCAACAGGAGGGCAACTGTGAAAGCCCTGACCTGGGAGAGGAACAAGACGTTCTACCAACCTGGAGAAGGAACTGGAGAACCACAACTGAGCCTGGCACCTGTTCTAAGACAGCCACGCAAAGGCTGACACTGCTCCAATCCTCCAAGAGACAGAGGGAGTATCCAATGCCAAGGGATTGGCCCTGATAATCTCTTGGTATCAGAAAATCAGAAGAAGCACCGATGGGGGTGATCCAAAGGATCCAGAGCCAAGCCATGCCACCTGAAGGGATAGCACAACCTGTGTCAAGCCCAGAGGGGAGCTCCTGACATGACCATTGACCATGACCATTGACCAGAGTGTTGAATTAATTGAAGAAATGTTTGGGGAGCTCATGGCCCATTCCCCCATGGAGAAGCCCATTTCTGTACCTGGACCAGTAGCAGCAGCCCAACCCGCTGACCCAGTATCCCTGATCCCTGCAGGGACAGCGAAGCAAGATGATTGTCAGATCCCAGAGTTGAAAGTGAAATTCAGAGGAGAGGCAGAACAGGTGGGGTACTTCCTCACCCAGGTTTGGAATTTCATGGCACGCCATGGACCCAGCTTCTGGGATGATGACGCCAAGGTAAGCTGCATCACCGTGGCTCTGGAGGGGGAAGGATCACAACCATCTGACAGGGCAGATTATTGATCATGGCCTACATTCAAGAATTCCAGGGATTGGCTAGTTGTCTCCCAGACTGGCCACATGGAATGGAACAAGGCCTCAGCCTGGAAGTCCTATCATCTGCCTATCCCAGGGGTCACCCAGAACGCTGTACAAATGGTGCATCCTGGCTGGCAAGGTGGAAATTGACTTCACCATTACCTACAAGACCATAGAGAGAGGTCTGTGAGCAGGCAGAGTGCTGGAGAAGAGGGTCTCCCCAAAGATGAGTAAGGGAGAGTCCAATCCCAAGCAGCACCCTTGAGTCTGCTTCCATTGCAGCAAAGAGGCAGCCGATTGCTCAAGCACTCAGAGGGGACCTATGACTAAGCAGTCCTTACTAAAAAGAGGGAAAGCTATGGCCAAACTTAAGACTAGTGCCAGAGAAGGTCACCGGAGGTGGTGGACTGAATGTTGATTGGGGAATGTGACTTTGGTGGGACGTTTCTAACTTTTAATATTATTGGGTGTAATTCTGGGGTTGGGTCAGATCCGGAATTACAACAGACTTTGCCAATTTGATGTATACCTAAATAAAAGGAATTTGTTTTGGAAAATGGACTTTGCAAGTTTCTTTTTGAATCCGTAGTGGTCCATCCTAACCTAGTCGAAGAGAGGGAGACTCCAGCCAACAATGACCAATTGCCAGATCCTTATGACAGTGAAGACAATGGTGAAGATGATCTGATGGTGAGTGAACCGATCCACCGCTTTGTCCTCCCTATACGCCTCACAGCCCCAAAGACAGGGACACAGGACACTTTTCAAGACCTAGCAGACTCAGGCTGCACTAGATGCCTGATTAACCTAGCCATGGTCCTGAAACTGGGGATTAGAGCGAAGAGACTGGCCCACCCGATTAGATTTGAACATGGTCGATGGTGTCAGCCTTGGAAGCCATAAAACCGAGGCCTCTGCAGGCTGCCACATAATTACACATGGGAAATAGGGAGGGGGTACTTTCTCATACAGTTAGAGGGGTTGTAGTCAAAACAAAATTCTTTCTAGGAATGTCCAGGCCGTTTTGTGCACCACTTGGAAGAGGAGTGCCAAGATGGAAGAAGGAATGCTGGGTATAGCTCAGGATTGGGGAATGTGATTTATGATGGTCAAAAGAAGGTGGATCTGTAATTTAATCTAGGATTTTCTACCATCACCTTCCCAAAACAAGTCATCAGATCAGATAAATTTGACTAAAATATATTCAGATCTACTTGCTGTTTAAAAAAGAAAAGATAAATTACTTAGACATACAAGACTGATATCAGATATCAGAATAGTAATTCCTATCATTAAGGAATTTTATTTTAAAATACTTTAAAGTACATTGGAAGTATTTTAAAATAAAATACTCTGCTCACCAAATAATTATATACATTCATGTAACAAGGAATGCAAACTAAAAGAGTAAAAGAATAAAAAATAAAAATGCAGAAAAAAGAAAAAGATACTAAAGAAAAAGAAATATATAATAGCAATTATTTTCCCTTTCATCACAAGCATAAACAATTTTTTGTTTATTGCCTTCTTTTAAAATACAACAAATAATCTCTTCCCATATGTCTTATCTATAAATAGATCTTTGAAAATTGATTATTCAGTCCTGATCAGCAAAAGTTTAGAGATAACATCTATTTTAATCTGGATCAAATAAAGTTTCTTTTCTTTTTAAAATCATGATCTTTAGTCCCTTCAAATAATGTCCTAGAACTTGATTTCTTTTCATTTTTCTTTGACCTTTCTCACAAAATCCTTCAAAACTTTAACAGATCTTTTTTGTAAATCCAATATAGGAAAGTTATTTCATTCACTCTTTATTTTCTTGTTATTAACTTTTTTAACTATTAAGACATCAGCCTAAAGATCTGATTCTGCCAGTTGGCCTGAGGTCCAAATGGGACAGTTCCATGCTGGAGGTGGCTGCTGGATTGATGGCAGACTCCATCTGCCCCCGTTCTCTGCTCTCTACCTGTCCATCTTTCTTTTTTGGTAATCATATATTTGTATTTCCCATTGTGATCTTTTTCATTATTTTATTGCTGTATTATCTTACTTCTATTCTGTTCACAGTCTTTTAATTTCCTCCCTTTTACTGTTGTAAGCTGGCTGTTGTAAGCTGGCCCCATGAAAAGATAGGCAGCAAATAAAATTAACAAATTAAATAAAATAGAGGCAAACATTCTTAAAATTAACTTCAAAAATATCTCATAATATGTCCAACATTAAAATACTTTGCTCCATTCTGTATTACTAAGTCAAATTTAAATGTTATTCTCCTGTAATTGTGATCTTTACTTCTTTCTGGTTCCCTCTAGTGTTCAACCTTCAAAGCCTCATCCTATCTTAAAAAAAAATAATTCAGAGCAAAAGCATTTTTGAAAATAATACAGTTTTAAAGTTATTTGAATCCTAGACTCATTTAGATGAGAAATCAACTGACTACTGCAGTTAAGAATGGCAAGAACGACTTCAATGAAGCATTCTTCAATTTTCTCCTGTGGTAGCCAACACCCACCTCCTTGTTCAGCCTTTTTCTTGCAACACTTGAAACTTTCTGGACTCCAAGCAGTAGGAGACTGAGTTTGCAGTGAAAATAAACTGAATTAAGTCAGGATGAGCAATTAGAAGAGAACATTTTGCTGTAGCAGCTTCTGAAATCTTAACTTCTAGGCTGAAATTAAGTATCCTCAAAATATTCCTTGGACACCCACACTATAATAATACTTGTTCTGGTTAGGCACAAGGGAACCATAACAGCAGTAGCATCATTTCATTAATCTTGGCTATTTCAAAAGTTAGTGAGAGAAAGAGATGTATGGTAAAAGCAAGAATGTACAGAGCCTGGCATATAGCACTGAGAAGTCCAGTTGTTATTACTGTTGCTACTACAGAGCCTTACCTTGACAAGAAAAGAAGTAATGAAGTGTAGATCTTTCTAAGACTGATTTTAGAATCGTTTCTAAATTCATAACCATCAGACTTCTGTATCAGAAATTCAGGATCAGGACTACATGTGGATGACCTCAATGTTATCGGTTTTTGATAAATGAGTTGATATTTTATTGTGCTTAAATTTGCTGGATATAATAGCAAAATTAATATTTTTCTTAAATTATTCTGGGTTTGTATACTTTGTAGGCAATTCACTTTGCCCATTGTCTGGCTCTCAGATTCAAGACAGTTGTTACTTGCCCCTCCATAGAATCCTGTTCTTAGATTTATACATGGGTTAGAAGTGATATCAATCCTGAAGCTGGCCTAACCGAAGCCATTTTGACCTCTTCAGTGTTGTCACATTGGAGCTGAGGGATAGGGAGGGGGGACTTGAGATAGAGGGGATTTTGTAGCCAAAACAAAATATCTTCTCTTGGGAACCAGGGACAATTCCACACCTGGTCAGAGGAAAGCGGAGTGATGCTACCCGGTTGCCACACCACACAACAATTGGACCATGTGACTGTCTTGAGAAAATAGAAAATCTTTTACTTTTAATTAGGTGAAAACCATGGGAATTTTCAGAGTTGGTTTTCACCTGATATGTGCCAATATGATATTTCCAATAAAAGTATCCTTTGAGGAATCTACCTGCCTCGGAGTTTTGCTTGCTATGGATTTATTACTTGGAACCCTAACATTAAACTGACTCTGCTAAAAAATGAAAGAAAACTTTCCATTCCACCCGGAGCCACTATCAGTGGTTCTGAGCCCTGGCCACTTACCTGGTCTACCAGGCAGTGGGAAGACTCAGGGAAGATGGAGAAGAAAACTGAGGAGATGGCAGCAACTGGTGGAGCTTGGTGGTGGAGTTGCCAAAAGCCTACAATTCCTTCCTCGTCTCAATGGGCGGCAGCCGCAGCCGTGGACATCAAGCGTCACTTGGGCACCTGGCTCAAAGTGCACGCCAAGTGGCCAGCCACCTAAGAGCTCTGCCAGGCAGAGGATGGCATTGGCTACCGGTCTGCATTCCAGGAGCCGGCAAGAGAACAACCGTTCTCTTTGACAAGGGAGGAGGGGACTGCGACCCTCAAGTGGAGGTTGACGGGACTTCAGTGAGTCTGGGGAATGGAATTACCAGACCGCAGCCTGTAGCCAGATCCTGGAGGGATTGCTGGAGCAGCTCGGCCAACTGAGCCTCGGCGGCGTAGGGCAGTATCAACAATCCAAGCAGGCAATGGCAGTCCTCAGCCAGCTGACTTTTACATTTCCTGCCCATTGAGACTGATCTACTCAGGGAGCAACTCCTATGCTGCTCTCATCAGCACAGTCCAGCACACAGCAGGCTCCCCAGGCAGGCCCAGTGTACCTCACTAATGGCCAGCCTGTCAGCCCTCCATTCACACGGTCGGGCCCCAGGCTTTTCAGTGCAGATGAATCTCAAGGTCCATGGCCAGCACCATCTGGTACTATTCCTATGTGCATTTGTGGAGCCCTTGGAAGGCGCAAGCCTGCCAGAGGTCCTGGTCTAACGTCTCCTTGAAGTGGTGAACAAGGAGACGCTCTGGCCAGTCTCTGTTTCTTGCCACTCTTTGGAATTCCCACACTAATTCTTTGGCGGGGTGGCCTTTTTGCTTGAGGTCTCTGATTTCAGCCTCTGCCTCTTGTCC